>VYXB01006914.1:109890-170195 GCA_013397135.1 Pachyramphus minor | reverse complement strand
AAAAAAAAAAAAAGGATGGCTGGAAAGAAATTTCTAGCACTGCATTTGCAAAAATAAGATAAAAAATTTGACTTCTCTTGCTTAGGAAAAAACCCTTCAGCCATAGCTTATGAAGTGATAATTTCAAGCTGATTTCATGTTGTGAATGTCACAGCCCATGGTTCTGTTGCTTTGGGTTTGTCACTCCAGCCACATATCTCACAATGGAGCTGAGTCTCTGTTACTTTTACATCCCTGGAAGTGTTCAAGGCCAGGTTGGAGCAACCTGGTCTAGTGGAAGGTGTCTCTTCCCATGGAAGGGGTTTGGAACGAGATGAGATTTAAGGCCCCTTCCAACCCAAACTTTTATGATTCTACTTTGACATGTATTTCCTAGGAATTTAAAACTCACCATCCAGGGGAATGGTAATCCAGGTTCCTCCAGCAACACTGCCCTCATGGGGCTCGATGAGTGATCCCGTGGCTGCCACTGCAAAAACAACCCACCAGGCTGAAGGGTCATGCAAACATCCAAAATACCTCGTTCAGCATTAGACACATTGGTCTGAGAGCTGTCCTCCTTTAAGTCCACCCTTCTTCTCAGGCAATCAAATTAGTCATATTGCCCATCCTTTTTCCCTCCAGCCATCTCCCCCATTTTATAGTCTTGCTTCCCCTCAGTGCCTTTAGTGTCTTCAGGACTCGGTTCACCAAGCTGCAGCTTGAGCCTCCTGTCCTCCTCAAGAATTAAAATAAAGATGATAAAGCTCATGTTTACTGCTCCAGCTCTCAAAGAAATGTGTTTGCTGACTTCTGTGCACCCTCCCAAACTTTAGGCTGCCCACAAAATATAAAACCTCTTCTAGCTCCAAAACAGCCTGTCCAGCTCTTTCTGTCTGAAGCCCTCAGGAACGACGTACAGGCCTGGAAAGGAGCTCCTGCTTCATGGTGTTAAGTCTCCTATAGCTTGTTATGCCCATGCCTTTCATAAAGGCATCAAATTCCTGAGATAATTTAGGATTTATTTTGGGTACTCTCATTCACTGAAGCTAAGAGATGAAACAGTGACTGGCTTCTTTTTTTTTTGTAGCCTCTGACCAGAATTTTCCAGAAGTCATTTCATAGTGATATCCAGTTTCCTGATTAACATCTTAGGAGGTTTCCAACTTCTTAGCTGTGCCTGGATGCAATCTCAAATATCAAGATTGGCCACTGAAGCCAAATATTGGACACACTTGTATCATGAGCCCTTAATATCAACGTGCAAAGAGTGGCATGTGTATCATCAGGTGAATCAAAACCAATGGGTGTGGTATGAACTCAGGTAGAACAGAGAAAATTAAAAATTAATTAAAAAATCTACTCTGGCTGTGGAAATAATGACATGAAAAAACACTGATAAGGTGGACAATGTCTGGTATGCTGCAGTCAATATCCCATAATATTCAACACCTTTTAGAGATGCTTATCCATGTCAGGATGCAGTTAGTCTGTATCCAATCCATTGACACTGGATTTTCCTGGTGTTTTATGACCAGGGTGGTTGGAAAGAGCACCTCTCCATCACCCACCTGCCAAGAATATCAGCCCAGCACTCAGAAAAGATGTTCCCCAAAGGTTCTGAATGGAGAATTCACGAGAGTCTGGCTCCAAAATCATGGCTTTGGGTCTTAGGACCTTCCCTGTAACATTAAAACAAACCTCATGTGAATTCTTTCTTTGTGGTGCAAACCTGTGGGAACAACAGCTGTGAACTGTTCTAATAATTAAATAAAATAAACACTTGAGTACTTGTAGACCAGGTCTTACTTGCTGTCATGGCCAAACACATCCCACATTCCCATTATAAATCCATGTCAAGAACTGCTTTAACACTTAAAGACAGACCATCAACTTCTGCTGCCCTCACCCTGGGTTTTGTATTAGTATGGCAAACACCTGGGTGAATTTCTTTAGCTATATTTTTAAACCACAAAATCATTTGAGTTGTAGGAGACATTAAAGACCATTTCATTCCAATGTCTCTGCCACCATCCACTACCCCAGTNAGCTATATTTTTAAACCACAAAATTATTTGAGTTGTAAGAGACATTAAAGACCTGCCACTTTCCACTACCCCAGGCTGCTCCAAGCCCATCCAACCTGGCCTTGGTCACTCCCAGGGATGGGGGATACTTATCCTTTATTACTATTACCATAAATGTGGATTTAAGATAATCCTTATAATATACATCACAGTCATGAAATCTCAAACAAAAAGTCTCCTCAGAGCTGCTGGGGAAGAGCAGGGCTGCACAGGGATGAGCAGTGGAAGAAGGGTGGGATGACACCCTGGAAAAAACACAACAGGAGAGTGACACTCTTAGAGGAAAGATTTGGGCAGAATCTCACATTAGAGCTATGAGGAAAAAACTACCACCATAAAGCAACTTCTAAACTTCTATTATTATATAACTTATTATACCACAAGACCTGCTGTAACCACTCTCACTATATTTCTTGCATATTTTAACATCCTGCAATGGGCAGGGATCAGAGTCCAGAGCCCTGGCACAAGTGAATGTTGCATTTCAAAGCAAGTGTATAAAATATCATTTCTATTTAATTTTATTATTCTTACTACATCTTTTGCTGGTATTACTTACCTTAATCATTTTGTTCATCTTCCATTCCTCCAATGAATGAAGTGCAGTAGCTCCAGTATCAGCCCAACAGCTCCATCCCTTTGATGCGAGCTCTACCACAATTTTCAGGATGAGGTTGTGTTACACACTCAGTTCAGTACTGAAACCCACCAGACAAGTTTCTCAAAAGGCTCAAATCCCATCACAGACAGCTCAGAGCCGTCCCCTGAGTGTGCTTAATTATTAACCTAAGCTGCTTGCTGCTATTAACTGTTTTGTTCCAAAATTGTAATAACCATAACAAGAGTGGAATTGTCCTTCCATTGGTGCACAACTAGATCTTCCAACAGGAGGACAGTGAATCCATTTTATCATCTTTTTTTCCCTGCAATGTAACGTAAAAACTGATGGAATGATTTCTTGATATGCCAATATTCAATTTGGGACTCACTTTCACAGCAAGGGGACTTCAATATTCTTAATGCATTTTTTCCATGGAATTCCCAACACTGTCTGCACTTGGTGGGAATGCCCAAAGGGTGTTTAGATCCCTTACCACATCTCAAGTACCTACTCCCCTCCAGACCCTTTACTGTGGAAAGGAGGGCAGTGGACTTACACACGGTATCTCTTACCCCATAGAGAGACTGGGATGCAGAAATTGTTCCTATAATTCCTATAACTCAGCCCATCTCACACACTGAATAGTATCTCCACTCCCACCTCAGCACTCCTCAGTTTGAAGCCCAGATGGATTTTGATGGAGTCACTGGATGAGTTGCTGAACCCCTGCACTTCCACAGATGCCTTCATGGAAGTTTCCACTGAAATTCGGAGGAAGCTCTCAGACCCCAGGGCATAACTGAAGTTTAATGAGTTACCACGAACCAAACAACAGTAGTACATATTCATCCTCTTACCTGATCCCCAAAGAGAGGTGGAACAGTATTGGTTGTTCTTCCTCAGCCTCAATTCAGAGACACAGTGGCACAAAGTCACGGGCAATCAACCCCCAGTTGCTCTGGAGCTCTGCCCAGCAGTGGAACCAGTTGTGTGTGGTTTATTCTTAGGCCAAGCCCCAATGTCTCAGCTACATGTGGCCAATGATTACAGGAACCCAATGCAAGTTAACCCCATCCTGCTCAGTAATCTACACTCCGTTTACTTATTAGCTGGGATTACAGTGGAAACATGATCAGAAGAAAGAGTGAACTTGAGGGAATTCTCAAACAAAAAGGCAGTGCAAAAGAAGAGACAGTTCAAAGATGGCAACTTAAACACAGCAGAGAAGGCCAGATGCTGGTAACAGGGTCCACTGACAGAACCAAATGAGGGGATGGACCAGCTCCAGGATCCTTCTGGGGCAGCTTTTGAGGAACAAGACAAGACAGGGCTGGAGGCTCAGCTTCAACATGGGCCCATGACCCAGCTAGAAGGCAGGATCAGGGATAAGACCAAAGATTAGTATTCCTGTAACACAGCTCAGAGAGGGAGACAGAGAACACAGGCCCACAGCTGAGGTTAAATAGATCTCCTGATCCATGGACAGGGTATGGATGGGGGGTCCCAGGTGAGGCTGATCAGGGCCATTAAGGCTCATTGCTTCTCTCAGTACCTTGACACTGCTGCTTCCAAAATACTCTGTCACTCAAACTCTCTGGGTCATTGTCAGCAACAAAAATGAGTTACCACCTCTGTCATTCTTTATAGTACTTTGTGATCCAATCCTAAGGAAATGTTTTATCAAGGAAAAAAAATCAACACAATGTCCAAGGTTAGCAGCTCTGAATGATTTGGCTTGGATGAGGCATTTATTCTTTCCAGAAAGTCACAGATTAGATAAAATGATGCACACAATGTTCCCTGTAGGAGATGAAACTCCTGAAAGAAAAGAAAGGAAAAAAAAGGAAAGAAAGAGAAGGCATGGTGAAAAACTCTTTCCTAACAACCAGAAACACAGACCCAGAATTCAGACCAGAAGGGGAATATCCAAGTCACATAGGAGTCTTTTTATATGACAAATAAATCCTCTCCGACCACAAGCTGATGACCCTGTTTAGGGATGTCACGCACCAAAGAGGAAAGCAGCACATTTTGTTGAACAAGTACATGTTTGGATACATGTGCAAGCCATTTTTTTCCTGCTGAAGTTAAGTTCTGCTCAAAAATATCACCCCTGGTTTTGTTTGTTTGTAGTTACTCATTTAGGGTTTGTAGGTGCTGGGTGTATGAGTGGAAATGGCCTTTTGGACAGGCTCATTATCAGGAACCTGAGAAACATTCCTGAATTGCAACCAGAAAGGAGACAGAGAGAAAAAGCAGGAGGGGTGAGTAGTGGCTTTTTGTCACTAGATGGAAGTGTGGAGCTATCGAAGACCTGTCTGCTCCTTGAAACGCAACCCAAGAGTGGCCAAACTGCCCCTGCTCTGCCTAACACAGGTCCAGGACCGTGTTCTGTTAACTCCCTGCACTGAGGGAAAGGCCAGGAACAAGCAGACAGCACAGGAAAAGGAGATGTGAGATCTATTCCCAGCTCTTTCACTCACTGACACATGATTTGGGCTAAACAGCTTCCTCTTCGAGGCACCTGTGTGTAAGACAGGGATGGGAGGGCACTGCCCATGAGGCCTTTTGCAGGGCTGGTGCTCCCAAAGTGAAGCAGCGTGGAAAGGACTTGCAGCATTTCTGGGATGGAAGATCCTTGCAGGAGCCTAGTGAGGGGTCCCCTCATGCTCCCTCCAGCCATCACACAGCGGCCACCTCATGAGGGGAATGTGGCAGTTGTTGGACACCACATGGCACCTCCAACTGAACAGCTGAGGGGAGGATAACGTGGGATAAGGCAAGGTTTAACCATTCTATCTGCAACCTCTCAGGAGCTCCCCTCGAGGGAATGATGTGGGAATGCTGCCTGTGCTCACAATTCCTGCACCTAGACCTGTAAAGAGAGCACAGAGCACCCCAGGGGAAAGCCAGCCTAGTGGGGTTCATGTTTGGACCACAGAATCACAGGAAGGTTTGGGTTGGAAGGGACCTTAAAGCTCATCTATTCCAACCTCACTGCCATGGGCAGGGATGTCACTCACTGGATCAGGTTGCCAAGTGACCAGGGCTATGTGACTAATGGTTTTGGACACCTGGTGACCAGCAGGTCACCAGTTCTCCTCCAACGCAAGGTGTGCTGTGCTGGACACACAGTGGAGAAAAACAGCTTGAAACAGCTTGAACTTAGTGATTCAGTCCAGACACAGAGCTTGAAGAGAGATCTCTGCTTTCCAGCTTGCCATTGTCATACAATCATGGACCATTTCAGATTGGAAGGGACCTTAACGCTCATCTATTCCAGACCCCCTGCCATGGGTAGGGGCACCTTCCACTACTCCAGGTTGCTCCAAGCCCTGCCAACCTGGTCTTGAACACTTCCAGGTATGGGGCAGACACATCTTCTCTGGGCAACCTCTGCAAGGGCCTCACTGCCCTCACGAGGAAGGATTTCTTCCTAATATCTAATCTAAATCTACCTTCTTTCAGTTTAAAACCATTATCCCTTGTCCTGGAAAGCTGGGTGACCAGTGGACACGTAGCCTGGAAGTTTTACCTGGCCCTGCACTGGCCATGGCTCTCCATGCAGAGCTTTCACGGCTGCTCTTTCCTTCTGATAATACTTCACCTTTTGTGTATTGACAACAACTTCCCAGCAACCAAGGTCACTGAGAAGGTGTTAAGAAGCTGAGCTGATTAGGAACAAATCCTGGGGTTTGATGTCTCTTTTCTTGAGAGGCTCATTAGATACCAGCAGGCAGGATGCTGAGATGGGATTTCCAAGGGAACTAAGGGGATTGGGAAACCCTGCCCTGATCAAATTTCCCTCTGAATCCCAGTGTTCCTCCTGCTGGCCCTCAGAATTTGGCTGGGTGAAGCACCCATGGGAAGGTGAGTTGAGACAGTGCAGTAATGCTAAGCAGGGATCTGTCATCTATCAACCAAAATTGTCCCCTGGGCATCCACATGGGTTGGGTTTCATAAAGTATAATCAGGATCCAGTGGTCTCCACAGTCCAGGTAAATGCCTCTCACTGCTGTTGAGTCCCACAATGCAGAGTGGATTTCACCTACTGCCTTCCCACTTCCTACATCCCTGAGCATCCTTCCAATGGGACCAGCACCACAGCCTTGTATCTCTGCCCTCCCCAAGCCCCCATGTCTGTTCCTGGGTTTGCTGAAACGGGGTCAACTGCCCACTGTGGTGAGATCCATACCCCTTCCATACTGGTCCTAGCCACAGAAGGAATGCTGAGATAAGCTGGCTTGAGATTTTAGGTGCATCTTGTAAAATGACAGATGAAAAACCCCCATCTTTCCTTCTGAGTTTCAATTCACTGATCAGTTAGTAAGGTAAGTGTTTTAGACACCAGGCCATGGTCTTCCCAGCTGAGCTGCTCCCTGTCCTGCCATGATTTACAGAAGAAGGGATGGTGAAGTCAGAGGATAGCAACATTAATACTTCATGAGCTGATCGAGGGAAGATGATAAGAAATTCACAGAAGGGTATTTAAAGTCAACTAAGAAGTTGAAAAGCAAAAAGCATCCTTTGTATTTATCAGGCATCACCAATATCTTCAAACTTCCCTTTATTACTGCTCCTTTACACTATAAAAAGGTATTTTCTTTCCTGAAATCTTAACACTCATAAACTTTTTTTTTTCAGGTTTTAAGATCTTTTATTACCAATACTTCTACTTACATTTGCAGCCTATAACCAAGCTGCCTTACTTGCCTGGCGCATTTTTCTACCTGATTTGCAACAGATTCAACTCTTCCCTTTGAGAGGAAAAACGCTGGTGCCTCCAGGAGCCTTCCTGCCTGTCTTTCCAGGGTGGCTTTTCACCATCATAAAACCCTGTTGAATTTATTCCCATAGTTACTCTCACTGCCTTTTAAACAGGCACTGAACTTCTTTAAATACTAAATTTATTGCCAGTGCAGCTGCTTTAATGACAGGTTTGAGGCTTCTTTGGTTTCAAGGTTGAGTGTGTTTGGCTCACATCGCCTGTGGTGGTGGAGGGGATGGGTCCCCCAGTGGCAGATGCTGGAGCTTGGGGATGCACACGAGGCAAATGGGTGAGGAAAAACCAGCACCTTGCAAAGGATTTGCCTGCTGCACCTTTGGTCTTCTTCCAGCCACTCAGAGGATGCTCCCCTGCTCTCTTGGGGTCTGCAAAATACACAGGATGGCCGTGGAAAACAAAGGTCCAGGCTGGCTCCCAGACCTGTCAGAGAATCATTAAGGTTGGAAAAGGCATCCAAGAACATCAAGTCCAGCCTTTGACCAAATATACCCACAGAATGCCATGCCTACTCATTTTTTGAACACTTCAAGTGGTAGTGACTCCACCACTTCACTGGGAAGCCCGTTCCAATGCTTAACTACTCTTTCAGTGAAGAAATTTTTCCTGAACCCACCCCAAGGCACAATTTGAGGTCATTTCCCCTTGTCATCGAATCATAGAATGGTTAGGGTTGGAAAGGACCTTAAAGATCATATCATTCCAACCTCCAAGTCTTGTTACCTGGGAGAAGAAATCAGCCCCCATCTGGCTACAATCTCCTTTCAGGTAGTTGTAGAAAGCAATAAGGTCCCCCTGAGATTCCTTTTCTCCAGGCTAAACAAACTTACCAAGTACAGAAATCCTTCTAAATCAAAAATACAGCCACAAGGGGAAAAAAAAAAATCCAACTTCAAACAAAACTAGCTGCATCTGCATTGTGAAAAACATCCCATTATTGAGGTTCATCCCAGAGATTTTCCTCTGTTGGGCTGCTCACAGAGAGCATCTCATTCACACTTTCTATCAGGCAGAGATCTGTTCTGATGTGATGGACCATCACTGCTTCAACCTCTGTGCTACAGGGGCTTTTTACCATGCTGACAAATAGCATCCAAGAAAAGCTACAGCTCTGTAACCACACAACACCAGACAGTGTCTAGCCCCAAAAAATCTCTCTGTTTACATAATGAAAAAGTAATGCACAATCCCACATGGCTGTGGGAAAAGATACCTGCTGCAGATTTTGCAAACTGGGTGACAGCATCCCCAAAGGAAACGTGCACAGGTTGGACCACAGACCCTGGAGGCAACATGGAAAGATAAAATCAAGAGGTGGCATTTGAATGGCAGAAACCTCTCAGGGACATCCAGGCAGGCACTGCTGTGGAGTGAACCATGGCATTTACTTAAACAAGCAGCTGGTAGAGGATTGGGTTTCGGAATCAAACTGCAACCCAGCACCTACTGAGCTTCATCCATCATTAGTCTTTCATTAGGAAGCTTGTTCTTGGCCTGCGCCCCAGTTCTCTCAGAAGTGATTCAGGCAAAAGCCACCCCCTCTGTGTCCAGCAGCCTCTTTTCTTCCACCCATCCCTACCCTTGTGGCAAGGCAGATGCCCACTTGCTTCTCATTTTAATATGAAATTCCTTCTGTTCCATGAGTTTTCATTGTAAAAGCTGCCACTGCCCCATCCCCTCCATCCAGCCCTGCTCCCCATGTCTAAGCAGGGGGAACAGGTGGGACAGCTGACCCTGGTGAATGAAAGGAGAGCACAGTTTTGCTCCCTTCACCCCTTTCTCACAGCCTGCCCTGCTGTCAGTGATCCCCCCAGCCCCTGGGGATGGGGGATTTGTGTGCATTAGTCACATGAAAGAGAAGAGCCTGCAGCAGGCTGCTCCAGGCTGTTCCAGGCTGCTCCTGGTCTTTACTTCACCCTCCAAGTAAGGGGATGGCTTGCCACTGTATTCCTCAGGGCTGGAATTAAATTGCACTGTGTTTTTTTTATTATTTGCACCAATTGGCTTCTATGTAGGATGTGCTACAGCTCTGACTTTAAAAAAAAAAATAATAATGAAAAAATTAAAAGGAAAAAGAACAACTTACAAAGATCCCAGCTGTGCAAGGAAATGTGTAAAGCCAGACATTTGATACGAGATCTTTTTCCATCTTCAAATCCCTGGAGTGGGAATTGGTCTCATTTGCCTTGTGTGAAACTCCACAGTCTGTCATCACACAGAGGGTTCAAGCAAAGCATTAATGGTCTCTCATCTGTCCATGCTCTATAAATCTGATGTCACACACACCAGACTCCCAGAGGGACCCAACTACAGTGGACTCACACTCATGTCCCGATCCATAAACCGCATCTTGGGGATGTTGTTCTTCTCTCAGGAGTAAAAGCCATGAATTCATGGAAGTCACACAGATGAACACCAAAGCTACTGCACCAAGAGAAAGCAATGGAATGGAAACCAACAGAATGGGTTTGGGTTGGAAGGGACCTTAAAGATCATCTTGTTTCAACCCCTCTGCTGTGGGCAGAGACACTTTCCACTATCCCAGGTTGCTCCAAGCCCCATCCAACCTGTCCTTGAACAGTTCCAAGCATGGGGAGTTCACAACCTCTCTGGAAACCCTGTTCCAAGACCTCACCACCCTCACAGGAAAAAATTTCTTCCTAATATCTCACCTAAACCTGCTCTCCTTCAGCTTAAAGCCATTCCCTCTCCTCTTACCACTACATGCCCTTGCAAAAGGTCCCTCCCAAATGCAGAGTCATAAATAGCTTTAAGGCCGCTCTGTATTGCCAAGGTCAAAGAATAAGTTTCACCATAGGCTTGATTAACCTTTGTTTTTATGGACACAGTGATCACCTGCCCTCATACCAACAGGTAGGAGCAGTATTTCCACCTCTCTCAGTCTCCTCTGGTTGTTGGAAGTCACTGAGCCCCACACTAGCTCAGTTACACTGGGAGCAAACAGTTTTACATTCCATCCAGCCACAGAAAAGTCTTTTTCTCAAGTATTTCAGGTGCTTGTACATCTCCCAATATATCTCTAGGTGATTGTACACGTGAGTTCTGTTTATGTTTTTCCCATAATCAGTCAGAAAAATTGGTCCCTGAAAGCAGAGGGAAGGATTCAGTTCCAGCACGATGGAACAACAATATCCTTATATGAATGGGACACTAAATTAAAAAAACAAAACTGACTGTTGACACAAGTATCCTGATCATTGGTACAAGTTTGGGACAGATGTGGTGACCACATATCACTTTTCTCCTCAATGAAGGTGTCAGTGGTGTTCCAGGGTTCATTTGGGAGCTCCTGGTGGGTTGGTCATTGCCCAGCACACTGCTATTATGAGTGTTTTGAGTCTTAATTTGTTTTCTTACACAAAACAACTTCTTTCACATTTCCTTCTCCTTTTATTCTTATGTCCATAGGGTTTTCATAAACTGCCTGAATCAGGCAAGAAGCCACTTCCTACCCAGTCTTACAAAAAACCAAACTTCTGTTAAACCACAGCAAGACTTTTTTTCCCCAGCTTTTCAGTACTGTCAGAGATCTGAACAACTGGTTATTCCTTCACCTCTAATCAAAATATCCTCTACCTGTTCCTGCACAGACACACTGACCCAGCAATGCAGAGAGAAACAGAAATAGAGAGGACCAAAGCCCACAGATGGGATGAGGAAGGAAGCTTTGATCACAGCCTGCTTGATACATTTGTGCTTTAGTGCAGAATGGCTTTGCATGGGTTAAAATGCAAATTGGATGAATATTCAACCCCCAAGAGCAAGATGATTCCCCTATTTCAGGGCAGGAGGCCTGTTCAGCCCAGCCAGATGCATTTCATAGTCATTTCCAGCCGTGTGTGCGTGTGCAGGGGGAGGGCCGCTAAAAATAAAAGTGCCAGTGTTCCCTCTGTCAGCCTTTTACCCACCTGTTCCTCTTTTAGCCCAAACGTGTCCACCTCTGACCCCGCTGTGGGTCGGAGGCGTTTGGGAGGCTGAGCCCCCACCCCTCACTCCTCCACTCCCCACGGCAGCTGTGTAAACCTCAAAGGCAACAGCTGGGACCAGGGATGATGCCTCCAGCTCCAGGGTGGAGGGACAGCAAAGGGCATCTTGCAAAGGCCCCAAATCACTGGTCTGATCTGGATTCCAAATCACTGGTGGTGGGGACTCAATTTATTTAGTTAGTTTGGCAGTACCCCCATTTGAACCCCCTGCCCACAAATCCAGCTCAACTTGCTCTCAAGAGTTCTCACTTCTAGGTGTTAATTTGGTAATTGCCTGCCCTGTGGGGCTCCAGGATGGGACTTTGAGTTTGGGATCTACTCAGCAATGCTGTGACCCCAAGCTCCCCACCAAGGAACCCCGTCCATGTGTTCTCTGTAGCTACAGGGATGTGGAGAGAGAAGAGGAAAAGAATGAAGAAAGTCTTGTTTTGAGTGCTGGGTGAAGCCTTGAAATTATCTGGGAGCTGCAGGGAGGGTTTTTCCATCATTTGGCAGCCAGGGACAGTAAGTTTCACACTCTGACTTCAGAAAGATAAAGATGCACAGGTTGATTCATCCCATGTGTGTATGTTTGCCTGTCTGGAGGCTTTTTTCCAAAAGCCTGACATGGAATTGGGCCTTGAGGAGATCCTGCTTAATCTAATTAATTCTAAAAACACCAGTGGGATGAGAGAGAAACACTACCCTAAGGCATCACTTTTTTTATCCTCTCTAAATACATGTCAGAACTCAACAGTGCTTCTCCAGGATCCTTTTTCCTGCCTTGAAGGCAGATGGAACAGTCCTAAAATCACAGAATCATAGAATGGTTTGGTTTGGAAGTGACCTTCATTCCAACCCCATACCATGGAAAGACATCCCTGTGCAGGGGAGAAGGCAGGAATCTACTTTTCCTATTCTTATTCCAATATATTAAGATAGTCATAAGCTATCCAGTTCAGCAGGTCAATGGGACAGTGGCTTTCTGGCTTGAGGAACAGCTATAAAAAGCACCCCTGCTCCTTGAACACATCCTTGGCCACATATCAGGGCAGCCTCCTTGGTGCTCCTGACCTTCATCAGGTATGAGGAGCAAAGAAATTAAGGCTGTTGTCTTCCCAGCAGTCTTACCTGACACACTTTACTAGTGGGTGGCCTCAAAAAAGTCTTTTCTCTCTACCCAGCTTTCAGAAAGTATCTAGGGATCGAAAGTGGCAGCTCCAGGTTCACTTGCCAGCTCTGTCCTAGACTTACAGGGGATGCTGGGCAATTCACTTAAGGTCTTCTTATCTATAACAGCAGGAGTAATATGAGAATAATGACTAACCCATGTCCCCAGGTGCCTCATCTACACATCTTTTAAATCTTTCCAGGGATGGTGACTCCACCAGCGCTCTGGGTGACCTGTTCCAGAGCCTGACAACCCTTTTGGGGAAGGAATTTTCCCTAATATCCAAACTAAACCACCCCTGGTACAATTTGAGGCTATTTTGTCTTGCTTGTTCCCTGGGAGCAGAGCCTGACCAGCACCTGGCTCTACTCTCCTGTTTGGGAGTTGTAGAGAGTGTGAAGGTCTCTGTGAGAGTCCTTTTCTCCAGAGTACCAAGAAGGGAATAATAATCCAGATCATTTAGACTGGGAACTCCCTGAAAAAGGAAAGGAAACAGGGAGCACTTGCCACATGAGTCTCTGGCATTGCTAGGAGGAGGTGGGAGCCTCTGCAGCCTTTGTTTAAGTCCACTCAGGGGAGCCCTACTCAGATGCTTCCAAACCAAGCGTTGCCAAAACAAACCCACCAACAGCCAGTTCAGAGAATGCCAGGATTCAGGAGACTTTGTTAGGAGATTCATTGAATATTGGGTGAACACCAGGCTACTTCTTAAACTTTTTGTTGAGATTATTGTCTCTTCCCATGCTTGCTGTGCCTCAGTAAAGGTCCAAGGGCTTGTTGGGGTGCAACTCCCAGGAACTGGACTGGTGGTACCTGTTGGCAATCTCTGTATCAGTCCAAGTCTGAAGAGATCAACAACCTGATCTTCCCATCACCTAACCCAGAGACCACAGTCTAAAGCAAGCCCAGACTCCAAGACTGGGTATCTCTGAAGGGAAGAGCACTCAATTTCCACATCCAGGCCATGCATATTCCATGTTAAAACAGCCTTTTCCATCCTGGAGCCTACACCAGCTTTCCACCTCCCTTCCCCATCACCAACTCTCCCAGGCAGGGACGCTCCCCCACCCAAACCCTCTGCAGCTCCATCAGCTGTCGCAGTCCCTGAATTCCTACAGGACTCCCAGAATTGGCAGCTCTGGACATCTGCTCTTTTCCACCCCCACAAATATGCAAGCAGGTGTGAGGCACCACGACTTGCCTTGTTCTTGGCCACTCTTACCCAGGCAATGGGAAGGAAGGCACAGCGAGAGGGGTGGATGATCTGTTCCCCTCCATCCTCTTTGCATCCCTCTGGGGAATGTATAGAAATAAAGATCAACCTCCTCAGCACCACTGAAGCACCCAGAAAAGATGAATCTTTTGTGTCTGAATATAATTCTCCTCTATCTCACTCCAATGGTGACAATGATAAAATCCATGGATTTTGGCGTACTGCAGGATGCAAAAAGTGTCTGGAGCATGTGATTTTTGGGTCAGTAAAGCTACAGAATACTGGGCAAAATAAATGACATCTGTATTGCTCTCACACTAAAAGGACCCTCAGTGAAGGGATTCTGAAAAACAGCAGTTGCTAGTGAAGACCTAGATGGAAACAAAATCCAGATTTTTCCTAGAATCATCACAGAATGCTTTGGGTTGGAAGGGACTTAAAGATCATCTCATTCCAACCCCTGCCATGGGCAGGGACACCTTCCATTATCCCAGGGTATTCCAAGCCCCATGCAACCTGGCCTTGGACACTCAGAACACTCAGGAATGGGGCAGCCACAGCTTCTCTGGGCAATGAAATGACCAGAGAATATAGAAAAATAGAAAGAGAATAGAATTTGCTTTCTATAATGAATTTATAACTATTCATCATATCAATTATTTTATGACTGACAATCAGCAAGGAACACTATAGAGGACTGTTTTTTTCTATATCCTAATAAATCTGAAAGTATTGAATAAGAATAAATAAAAAATAAAGTGAATGTAGTTTGGGTGGTTTATGTCCTATGGGTTATTAACTAGGATTAAAAGAAAATAATAATTCAGAACATTTGATTTCTTTTTTTTCAGACAAGTAGGATTTTAATGAAAATAAAGAGGAAAAAGAAAGACTATCCATTATGCACTGAAACTTTCAGTTCATGAGTGTGTTCAATGGGCCAAGGTGGTGGGTTTAGAGGGACAACTTCCTTTGTTTCCGTAAGGAACAGGCTGATGCCTTTCAGGAAATACAGAATTAATGTCATGATTGCATGTGGGGTTCCTGAGCCAAACTGCTGTTCTCAATATCCCTACAAGGTGTATCAGTGGGTCAAAATAGAAAAGGTTCATTTTTTACAGCTTCCACATGGTCACAGAAGAAGTCACACACCCACTTTGCTTCCAGCTGCCATTCCTGGATCCTTGTGAAATCTTGCACTGCCTGAGAGCTCTGGCACATTCCAGTGACACCAAACCCTGTTCTCAGTCCCAGTTTGCTTCATCCAAAGTCTGTCAAGCACCCACCCAGGGTATTATAGAAGAGAGTCAGCCCTCAGCCACCTGAATGTAATCTTCCCATGCCAAGAGTCATGCAGAACCTGGATAAACTACCAGAGTGCAATGGAAAGTCAACCACATTTTTATCCCTCTTTTGCAGGTAGGTAAACTGAGTGAGGGACCAGGATCTGCTTTCTCTGTCATGGTCTTCTCTCAGTGCCACACACAACATGTGTTCTCATCCCTTTTCCTTTCTTTCCATGGTGAAGGTGAACCCATGCTCCCATTAACCTGATTCAGCTACAGCTTCAGGAGAGAGGGAGGGCAGGGTGGTGTTTCTCCAGCCCCTGGGTAAGATGATCCTGCTTTTCCAGCTGTGCTTCCCAAGGAGCATGTTGTCTGTGTTGTGGCACTCACACCACTACAGCTGCACTTCAAATGGATGGATGGAAATATCACAGAATGGTTTGTGTTTGAGGGAACTAAAAGCTCATTGTGTTCCAACTCCCTGCCATGGGCAGGGGCACATTCCACTATCCCAGGTTGCTCCAAGCCCCATCCAGCCTGGCCTTGAATGCTTCCAGGGATGAGGCAGCCACAGCTCCTCTGGGCAACCTATGCCAGGGCCTCACCAGCTTCACAGCCAAGAATTTCTTTCTGTTATTGAATCTAAATCTGCTCCCTGACAGTTTAGAACCATTATCCTTTTGTCCTGTCATTCCAGCTCTCTTGGAGCCCCTTTAGGCAGTGGAAGGGGCTCTCAGGTCTCCCTGGATCTTTCTCTTCTCGAGGCTGAACACCCCCAGCTGTCCCAGCCTATCTGTAGAGCAGAGGGCCTCCAGCTCTTGGAGCATCTCTGAGGCCTCCTCTGGATTTGTTTCTGCAGCTCCACATCCTTCTTTCACTGAGGATCCCAGATCTGGAAGCGCATTCTGGGTGGGGTTTCACCAGAGTGGAGCAGTGGGGCAGAATCCTCCCCTCACCACCTGCCCATGTGGTTGGAATGAGCCCAGGACGCTGAACCCATGTGAAAGCCAACAAAGATGAGGTGTTCCCTTTTCTGTTTTCCCATTTCTTTCCATCCCACTCTGTCCCCTTTGACCACAGATGGCTTTGGCTGAGGGTGACCCCCATGTGTGCAGCACCCTCAGCTCTGGCTCGTGCCAGAGGGGCACCCACCTGTTCTGCAAAGCAATGCCAACCATGGGGGATGTTCTGGGGGGGGCTGCACAGCCCCCAGTCTGTGCTGCACCTCTCCAAGGCTTGGATTGTGCTCCAGAGGAGCAAATGCCCACAGGAAACATCCTGGTCACCTTCCACGTCGCATCACAGGGGTTTGGGCAATAGTAATTTTGGGGTTTAGGTAATATATTCATATGTCTTGGGCGGGGGGGAAAGAATACTACTTCCCAAACTTGACCTTTCACAAGCTGATCAAACAGGCATGTCTTCCCTATTTTTCAAAAAATTCTGAGTGTTAAAATAAATCCTTAAGGAAAAAAAAAATTCGAATTATATAGTTAGACTTGTTTGTGAATTCAGTCGGAAAAAAAATTAAAACAAACAGGCTACATCCATTTTTCAAATTAATACTACTAATTTTTATCTTGGTGCCAGAGGACATGGTTGCTCCAAGTGGGACAAGACCAGTACAGTGTATCTCCCTAATTAACTTGTCCTGATTTCATACTTTTCCCCCTCTTTTATTTTTTTCCTTTTTTTGGAATTTGGAAACATCTTCATCTTCCTCAGCATTAAAGGAGCAAATTACAAGTCAACCTGTCACTCTGCTCCTTATCAGACTCCTATGAGACCTAAAACCCACATCTTTTAAAAGTACATATCACCTTCCCCCAATTTTCTGTCAAAATCTCAATGTTCAGTGTAATTTTTTTGTCATGGGGGAAAATACTTTTGAAACATTCTCAAGGAAGGAGGTCTGTGGTGAAAGACAGACTTTGATAAAACCATCTGAGACAACAATGTCCTGAAGTAAATCAAACAGGACCAGTCAATGCTGCTGGGTGCAGGAACTTCACCTTCCTCACTGCAGGAACATCCTCAGCACGGTTTTGGCTGAGGTGATTAATTTCTCCTGTCATTTTCCAGGCAAGGTTCAGGAGTTTGCATGGGATGAAACACATCCTAACAGGCAGCTGGATGCAGCAATCCTGTTTTGGAGGTTAAAAGGCTTTTTATAATACCCATGTGAGCCATTTGGCATCATGGCCAGCTGTGCCAGTCATACTGAATTTATTAGTTTAGACACAGAATAAAGGGTGAGACATTTTTAAGTCCTCACTGTGCCATAAACTTCCAAGGACTTGGAGACTTCATCCAGTGCCTCAGTTTCCCCATCATAAGCAACATTTTGATAGCACTGCCCTCTCTCAGGGTGGGAAGGAGACCTAAGAGATGCTCTGAGGCACTCAGACACCCCATTAATTCTTGGCTGGGAGGGTGGTGAGGCCCTGGAACAGGTTGCCCAGAGAAGCTGTGGCTGCACCATCCCTGGAAGTGTTCAGGGCCAGGCTGGCTGGGGCTTGGAGCAACCTGGTCTAATGGAAGGTGTCCCTGCCCATAGGAACAGGATGATCTTTCAGGTCCCTTCCAACCAAAGCCATTCTAGGAGTCTATGATTAACATTATTTGCTGGTCAAAACCTCTCTGCAAACATTCCCCCACACCAGTGGATTAAGTTCCAGTCTCCCAGGGATGTTATTTTTTAAACAGCTTTGACAGAGAAGAGATGAAAAGGCACACTTTTAATGACCCCAGGGTGGGGAGGATCCTGGCTGTACTGGTGTGACTTGTGGAACTGGTTGGGTTCAGGTGCTGCTGTCTGATCCCAGCACTTGCAAAAGCCCAGCTCCTCTTGTCCTTCCTGACCACCACTAAGCAAAGAAACCATCGGGATTTCATAGCAGCTCCAAATCCAGCTCCCTCTTCCTCCTCCTCCTCCTCCCCCTCCTGCATCCTTCTGGCCATTAAAATATTAAACTGATGTACCTGCAATAAATGGTTTTGTTTCTTGGGGTGTTTTTTTTCTGACAGGACCGAGCTGCAGCATCGGAAAAAGGGATAAACTGCCGAAGTGCCCTCCCAGCAACGGGACAGCTGAAGGGGTGTCACTCAACATGCCGCTGTCAGAGGGTGATTGAGGTGGACAGGAGGGACGGGAATGGCCACGGGCTGTAAAGGACACGGGCAGGTGGGAGGACGGGGCGATGGGCTGGGCTGGCCCCGGGGCCGAGCGATACAAAAGGGAGGATGACAGACTGCCAGGGCAGGGACCACGCCGGGACAGCAGCAGAGCATCTTCGGGGCAGAACAAGGCAGGGAGGGGCAGATGGGTGTGGAGAGACAACGGGCAAAACGATGTCACGGTGGCAGGAGGCTGCTCTGCCCTGAGAGGGCTGAGAAACCTTTAACAATAGACCCAGCAAGGGCATTAGGAGAGATAGGAGGGGGAAATGAGCCCAGGTGGTAGAAAACTGGGTGAGGGGAGGGGAATTTAACACGGTTATCACTAGTGAGAAGTTAAAAAAAACCCAGAGGCAGTGGTGTAGAGGAACGTAGGTGAAGGGGAAATGCCCATTTCCCCAAAAACACACACACTCACATGCATACAGAGGGGTCTGTAGTATAAGATACTTCAAGTGCTTTTTTAGCCACAGCCTTGGCAAAGAGACTGTTGGGCACTCCCAGGTATAGGCTGTTTGCTGGAGAGCATTTCTGACCACACCAGCTCCTGCTTCCTTGTGGAAACCTCGAAGAGGAGGAAAACCCCCCTTGCTGGAGATGCCAGCCCAGCTAACACCCCTGGTGTGCTGTGAAGTGACAAAGGAGCCAGGAGAGGAGGATGAAGGCACCAACTGCTTCTTTGCTGAAGGTAATGTCTGAGATTTACTTTTTTTTAATGTGTACCTCCCGTGGTGTGAGAATTGCTGGTACTCATGGCCAAGCCCAGAGGGCACAGGTCCAGCATCCGAGGTTGTGGAAAGCATTGAAGGAATTCTGGGCAGGGAAAATGCTGCCAAGGACGGAAAAGGGAAAGGAGGTGATGTCCTCATGGTCCAAACAAGACCCCAGATTCACTATAGAGTTCCCAGGGACCAGTCCACACTGCCTGGATGGGGCCTGTGGCCATGGCATCGCAGCATCCTTCAAAGTGGATGTGCTGAGGCTCATAGCTATGGACAGACAATCCAAGGGGTGGGTTTGATTTTCAGGAACATCTTCAAAGAAAGGGTTTGGTTCACAAAAGCAAAAGACCTGGTGTTTGGTGTCCTGTTGGACAGATCTCTTGGTTCCCAAGCAACTGCTCAGTGACCCAGGGGGTACAGGGACTTCTGAGGAGGGACTGCAGGGTCTCAGCTGGTCAGTATAGTCTGGGGGGGCAGTTTCATACCCTGGGAAGCTCTGCAACCTCAGAGTTCTCCCAAGGAGCCTCTTCTGATTGCAGAGTGCCCAGGTGTAATGAACACCTTCTGAGGGGAAGTGACCTTCTGTTTTTAATTCTCACCAGCAAATTCCCACTAGTGCCTCCCTGTCCACTGTGGCCAGACCTGAGACTGTGTCATCTCCACACTGGTTTTGATCTATTTATTCCTTCAGAATCCTTATTAGACCATGAAGTGCTTTCTCCATTTCAAGATGGAAAGAAGTGGCAGAGACACCCTTAGGTCCAAATTCAACCCCATTACCATTAAACCCCTAAGTGAGAAGTCAAAACGATGGCTACAGTAAACCCTGGTTTCTTAAGGAGTCAAGGGAGAGAGGTGGCCCCCTCTTGACACACTGCTGGGCCCTCTCTTTGGGTCCTTGCTCTCCATGGGTGGCTGTTCCTTTTATTTCCTGCCTGTTTTAGCAGTATTCAGTAATTTAATTGGGAATGAACAACTGAAGTGGTCAGGAGCCCAGTGTGGGTTTATCCTTCTCTTGCCTCAACTTATCCTCTTAATTCCCTGTGCTTAGATCACATGGGGAGGAACTAACCAAAAAAGATAAAATAGAGGAAAAAGGCACTGTCCTCTTTCCCAAGGAAATATCCTTCCCGCTCATTCCCAGAGCACAGGCCTCCAGGAGAAAGCCCCAAGCTGGGGAAGGGTTTGTGATGTGAGATGATCCAAAAATTCCCAGCTAAACAATTCAGATGCGGGAAGAAGACAAGGTTGATTCCCCACCTTTTCAAGCCAGTGGCAAAAATCCTACTGGCTTCCTGAGGCACAGTTATCCTAAACTGAATCATCAAATTCATTTGCATTCAAAATATAGGGGGAAAGGGAAAGCTAAGGAGCAAGAGAGGCCATGCTGAGCTCATACAGCTACAGGCTCTCTAGTTTGTCCCAGAAAAAAAAAAAATTCATCTCTGTGCCTCAGTTTCCCTACCAAAAATCTGGTAATGCTGATGAGCAGGCTTTGCACGAGGGATGTGACCCTGCTTGTGGTGCAAAGGATCAGACTGGATAAATAAAACATGAAGGGGCTAAAACAGAGCCAAAGTCTCAGTTTAAAAGCACCAGATAAAGCAGAAAATATAACTTAGAGACCCATAACTGAAATATCTTTTTTATATTGAGGTAAAAGTGACAGAAAATAAAACAGGGGGATTAATAGCATGTACAGATACATTACCAGGACTGCTGGTGATTTGACACAGCCTTTCCAAATAACCTTGGTCAACTTACCTTTTTTCATTCCAGCATTTTATTCTCCTTCATGCCTCCCTTTTTTAACGAATTAAATGGGACTGGATGATATTTCAGAGGTGCTCACTGAGCCTTTATTCCCACTGGCTTGAGGCAGAGAGTTCATTAACACAGTTTATGGAGCAAACTCAATAAACTTTGAAACTCATGAAACCCAGCCAGAGTTTAAAAAAAAACAGCCTCACAAAAAACCTCCAAAACCCAAAGGTCTAAATATAGTCTCTGGTTAGACATAGGCGCTATTTTGCAGACAGTTGCAAACTTGGTTTCTTGAGTTTTAAGCTTCCTGTAAGCTGTGGTTAGGACAGGGTTAAGATGAAACTAATTAACTCTGCTTCAAAAATCTACCCTCAGACAGCTAATTTGTCTCCCAAGGCTAAAGTGGTAAACTCGCTGACTTGACCACAGTTACATCAAAAATTGCAAAGGAGGCAAGAAAAGGCTCTACATGAGTTTTTACCCCATGTGAGATGCCCTTTGCTTTCAGTAGAGGGACAATGAGGTGGTAAAATCCAAATGTGCAAGAGTTTGGGCTTAAATCTTTCCTTTGGAGAAGAGCAGAGTACTGGGAAGGGGATTCCTCTTTTAAGTCATAGAATCATAGAATCACATAATGGTTTGGGTTGGAAAGAACCCCAAAGACCATCTTGTTCCAACCCTGTGCCACGGGCAGGGACATCTTCCACTACACCAGGTTGCTTCAACCTCTGTCCAACCTGGCCTTGGACAATTCCAGGGATGGGGCAGCCACAGCTTCTCTGGGTAACCTGTGCCAGGGCCTCATCACCCTCTCAGGGAAGAATTTCTTCCATCAAGTCTGCGAGGTGACTCCTATTTACTCCTTCCCCTCTTTGCACTGCTGTCACACAGATGCATCTCAGTGTGCCCATGTGTGCAGAGAGGAAAATGAAAGGCTAAGCAGCCTCCCTCCTTCCAGGAACAACTGCTCCCAGGAAAGCATTCCTTGGGCAATCCAGAGTGGAAAAAGAAACTTGACAGAGAGCCCAGATGAGTGACTGCCCAAATGCCAGGCATGTTAGAGAGCCAGTTTCAGGAGTATCACCTCCCATCTCGTCCCCAAACCATCCCAGTCACAGGGACCCCTGGGGGACAGCTGCCCCATTCTTTCCTCCTTCTTTTCCTCACACCAGGCAGGGACAGACGTGACTCTGGATATGCCTCAGATGATTGGGTTACTCTCAGTGGCTCCAAAAGACATCATCTCTTGGCTCTTAGTTTTGCATGTCTGCTGTTCACAGGGAGGATAATATTCCAGGGTAGGCAGAAAAAAGAGATACTGGTTTTAAATGCATGCCTTTATGTCCTATTGCCCTCCTTCACTGCCAGATTTTATGGTTATTCCTGCCAATTTTTTACACTCAGGCTGCGTCCCAGTCAGCTCCTGAATCTCTACTCACTTAGCTGTAATTTTTCAATCCATGTTCCTTCATTCTGCCTGTTCTGAGTTTTCTAAGACTTGGAACAGTGTGGTCTGCAGCTGCAACCTAGTGAGTCTTCACTGCAGCAGTCCCAGTTCACTCCAGTCAATGAATTTAATACAAATCTTGCTGAAATTGGATTTTAGCATCATCATTAAATCTTCATTTACACCTACACAAGATTTTAAAATCCCAGTACACAAATTGTGCCAAAATAATTGACATAAATAATGAATATTTACCTACTTACATGCTTGAGATCAGTGATCTTCCAAGTAACTAAGTCTGTTTCCTCATTAATCACTATAAACCCACTATCTGATCCCAGAATTTCTATGATACTTTAATGCAGGCCTATGAGAAACTTAGGAACATGCTATCAGGAAGCAGCTATAACAGCTTTAAACTGAAAGAGAGTTGGATTAGATGGACTATAAGGAAAAAATTCTTCCCTGTGAGAGTGGGGAGGCCCTGGCACAGGTTGCCCAGAGAAGCTGTGGCTACCCCATCCCTGGAAGTGTCCAAGGCCAGGTTGGACAGGGCTTGGAGCAACCTGGGATAGTGGGAGGTGTCCCTGCCCATGGCAGATGATTGGAACAAGATGGTCTTTGGAGTCCTTTCCAACACAAAGCACTATGATTCTATGATAAACCTTCCTTACAATTTGTTGGAGGACAGTGTATTTTCCATACCTAAGAAAAGAGTCTAGAAAATGCATCTATGCAAAACTTCCTTGCTCTAGAACTCTTCAGCTTATTTCAGAAAAGAACAACAAGGAAACATTTCAGAAAGTAATAATCTTAGAGGAGGGCTTTTAATCTTTGCTATAAGGATACAGGAACTAAGACAGCACAGCAAAAGTCAGGAACTACAATGAAAGATTTAGGTAGGTCTGAACGAGATTTTTCCTTTCTTATCCCTAATCTTTCTCTTTTTTTTCCCAGTCTTGATACATTTAGGCAGATTTTTTATTAAACCAGTGAATTTTATTGATGATGTTACTTCCTTCCCTATTTTCTAGATACCAAATTTCCATTTTTCCTACTGGAAGAATGGGACTCCTTTCTCCTGCTCTCAGTCTCCTCTGTCAGAGTTTCTAACAGCCCGGCTCTTAGTGAGGTTTCTTGCAGTTTCTCTGTGTCCAGCACCTAATGAGGTGAACCTCACCTCTCTGAGCAACTCTGAGAGTTCAAAAGCCGTGTGTCTGAAGGTACAGTCATGTACCTGACAGCAAACTGGGGGGAATTCTGGAGATCTGATGCTGGTCCCATCTGTCCGCTTCCCTCTGCCGTACCTCAGTTTCCCAGCCTCACACCTGGGTGTTTGCAATAAGAAGCTTCTGTGGAACTGGAATACAAAGGAAGAAATTTGGGGTCAAAGACTTGGGAAAGCATTTTGGAACCCTAAACTGATTTTAATTGGGAAAGGTGTCCTTTTTCCTTTGTGGAGAAAGTCTCCCATAACACATGGTTGTTGCATGACTTGTTTGTGGACCCAAAAGTAGCCCAGAGATTAAACAGTGTTAGTCCCACCTAATTAAGTGTTTATAATCATAAGTAATAAAAATGATGCAGATCCTCATGAGGGCTAAGAAGGTTAAGAATAAATTTCTATTCATTCATTATTGTTGGTAATTCATGTAAATACATTTATGCAGTCAAAAATCTGAGAACCCACAAACTGTGTCATGGCTTTACAGAGATGTCTGGGAGTTTTTTCTGATGGTATCAAGGTTCATTTTCCTCACACTTTCTGAGTCAAAGGCCTTTGTCTGACTGGGAATTAAACATTACATTGAGTTCTTAACCTCAGATTAAATGCTCCTATAATATTGGTCTGTCTTACATTTAAAAAAATAAAAGGCAGGAATGTTTTGCTGTGGTATTTTAAACACCTGTGTTGTACTTGGTGTAGAACTCTCTGTATAATGGAAATTCAGACACCACTCCTGATCCTGGAGACTTGTAAACAATATCATTTCCTGGGTCACTGCATGACTCATCTTTCTCTAGAATTTGCTTTGTTTTATCAGCTACTGAGGTTATTGAAGCAATTGCTGAGTATGCAAAACTCCCTGCCATGAATTTTTCTAGAAATTCAAAGTCTTCATCTGGCTTTAAAACAAACAAACAAACAAACAAACAACTCCCCCTAAAAGTCACTCATCCTTTCACTGCAGTAAATAATGATTTTTGTACAAGCAAAATTTCTTAGAGCAGCATGTATAATATCAGAATTATGAAGTTTTTAAGTGAAAATAAATTCGAGCCTTTCCTAGATTCCTCTGTCTCTAAAGTCATCACCCCAACAGATCACTGAGAGGAGCAGTGCCATGGGATGGATTTCTATCCTAAACCCTTTTGTAGATATCATTACATCATGTAATGACACAGATTTATGGAACAGCTGACAGGGAGAAAACACAGGGGCAGAAAAACTGAGGTGGGTGAGTGCGAGGTGTGAAAAATCAGCAATGTCAGATATTGGGGGGACACTGCAAGAGGGATATTTTCTGAAGTAGCATCATGCAGGGGAACACCTCTGTCACAGGGAAGGATGGAGACCATGTAAGCGTGGACAGCAACTCTGACTCAACTTCTCCAACATAATAAAATGCCTGGAGAGTACAGTAGAGCTCCAGGGAGACCTGGAGCCTCTGAGGAATGTGTATAGTGCTGCTCCGCCCTCTGGAGTCTGTACCTGGCCAGCAACCTCTAACCAGGCTCTGCTTTCAAGGAGACCTTGTGTTTCTTTTAAATCTTGAGGCTATTTCCACCTTGATTTTAGTGCTTCTCATCATCTTCCTTTTTCTTTTGTTGTTTTTGGAAGCAAAAACATGAGAAAAGCTTATTTTCTTTTCCTGCTCTACATACTTGTAAGGACTGGTTGTGTATCAGAAATCTGGTTACGTCCCACCCCTTTTCTATCCTTAGGGACACTTGCACTTAGAGATAAATGATCTTTGTGAATCTGGTACACGAACAAATTGATTCCAACCAGCTGTTTCCCAAACATGGCCATAACTCCCTTTGAGCATCCCTGAGTGTGCCTGCTCCAACAAGGATGGGAGGTGTGCAACAGCCCCAAATCCAGGTCTTAGCCTGGAGAGGCACCAGGGTACCCTGCATTTCACTTCTGCTCTTCATTTCTATCATCAAACAGAGAAATCCATCCATGTGTCCTGACAGGCTCCTCTCAAAGGTACACAAAGGCATGACACAAGTTGGAACACAGGAAATCCCAGTTAGATATCAGCACACATGTTTTTCACCATCAGTGTGGTCAAACTCTGGGACAGAGACCCCAAAACACTGAGGCAAGTCCATCCTTGGAGAGATTCAAACTCAACTAGACATGATGCTGAGCAACCCGACCTAAGCTGCTCCTGCTTTGAGCCAGGAGATGCACAAGAGCCCTCCAGATCTCTCTGGCCTAATCAAAATCACTCTGTGACCCTACAACTAAAAACTTATTTCTAACCAGCCAGGCCAGGTTCTGGTGAACTGCTGTTTGGTTCTGAAAGCATTGCCTGCTTGGCCAGGCAGCTCCTCAGGGCAGGGACCACATTCCTGGATGTGTATGAGCAGCTCCTCTGCTCAGGTAGGTCCTCAAGACCTTGCCTTGGTACCAGTAATAATGAAGAAGTGAAAGAAAAATACACTATTTACCACCTTTTTCACCTCTCACTCATGCAACTTGTTTTTTTCTTTACAGCAAACTCTAGTTTTTCAGGGTTTCAGGGCTGTAGAAACAAGTCCAAGACCTTCTCCAATATGAACTTCCATGAGATTTCAGCCTTCAGCACTGTGCAATGGCACACACTGGAGTGCTTACAAATGACAGGCACTGGAAAATCTGAACCGCCTGAAAACATCCCTCCGAAACATCCCAAACTGGTCAAGGGCACCAACAAAATGACAGGATTCTGTGCTGCCAGTGTTTTTCCAAAGAGGAATCAGAACTCTGTTGGCTCTGAAACGCATTTGAGGAGCTACTCTGCCTCTTCAGGGGTGGAGGATGGATGGCTGTGCTGCTGTCCAGAGAGCACAATCCAGACTTCTCTTATGAGATGACATGCTTCTTTATATCCCCATATGGATTAGGCTGCTATGGAATGTAAGGAAGTGTGTGGTTTCAGGGAGACATCACCATCCTCTGCTTCCAGAAACTGCAAGGAGTCCAATGCTCTTCTGTAACAGCATTTTATTTGAATTTGGCCTTGTCAGATATGGTCAGGCAGCTTATATTCACCTTACTGTGCTCTCAGCACCCACAGAGAGCACACAGGAATCTAAATATCTACAAAGGTTGCAAAATCCTGGCTCCATGTAAATTTGATAACAAAGATATATTCTGCACATCTTTCTCTGGAAAAAATCACCCAGTAGACTATAGGCTCTACCTAATCAAAATAACACTCACACTGTGCTGAAAGTGCTTTTCGAGGGCATTCTGGAAATCACTACATCCCAGACAATATCAATAATTTACAGAATCATGGAATGGTTTGGGTTGGAAGGGAGTTTAAAGCTCATCCCATTAAAACCCAGTGCGATGGGCAGGGACACCTTCCACTAGCCCAGGTTGCTCCAAGCCCCATCCAACCTGGCCTTGGGCACTTCCAGTGATGGGGCAGCCACAGCTTCTCTGGGCAACCTGTGCCAGAGCCTCAATACCCTCACAGGGAAGAATTCCTTCCTAATATCTAATCTAAATCTACCCAATTTTGTATTGTCATCTATTCTCAGCTGGTGGAAAATGCTTTGGATTAAGTGACACTGAAAAAGAATAAAACAGCACTGTGTAGGAAGGACTTGTGAGGATCAAAACTGAATCCAAATGTCACACTAGTTATAAACTCTCAACTTTATTCCCAGTAATTCATAACAAAATCTTCTTTAATGGGATTAAAATGAATACTACAGATATAGGAATTTCTTTAGTGGATTTGTTACCATTATGGACTAGGTTTGAAAGGTTTTCAGACCTTGATTTCCCATGGAAAATCATAGGAATTCCACTCCAAAATACTCTCAACAAGTCTAACCTAGTTAGAAGATTAAACACATGTTTATGTTGCAGTGATTAATGTTTGTAATTTAATTTTAACCTGGCTATGAGAGGTTCTGCCAGCAGGTAGACCTTATAATTCAGCAAATTCATACCCATTTATTATCCAAGCTCCAGGTCAGTTGGCTTTAGGAAATGCTGCAGGCAGACAGGTTTATCACTGTAGTCATTATTCCTTGGATTCATATTCCAAAGAGACTTTGACATCTGGGAGTCCAAGTTTCACTGTCTCCACCACTATTAGTTCACTAGTGACCTATTCACACCCAGAGAAGCTGTGGCTTCCCCATCCCTGGAACTGTTCCAGGCCAGGTTGGATGGGGCTTGGAGCAACCTGGGATAGTGGAAGGTGTCCCTGCCCATGGCAGGGGGTTGGAATGAGATGGTCTTTAATGTCCTTTCCAACCCCATCCTTTGTATGATTCCATGATTCTCTCACTTTCCTAAACAAATTATCATCTTCAAAATCCCTTACTGGGAATTGTCTTTGGCCTGCCCTAATTCCCAAGCTAATCTTAGGAGCTGTTAGGATCAGTCCTAGTTGACACAGGTCAAAACTGTGCCAGCAACAGTAGAAACCACTGAGTTCCTGTGTTGTACCTCAGCACTGTGCAATGTACAGACACAGACCTTGAAACCGATGACATTTATGTTCCTCAGCCACCAAGATGCTTTGCAAAATTTCAGTCTGATTCAAAACCAGGGCTTCTGCATCTGACCCAAGCCCTGTGGTCCTCTAGATGTAATCCAGAAAGATGCTTGTCAAACCATGATTTAACCCTGTCTTTCTTGTACAGAACTAACTCTTATGTTATGAAGAGCATTCAGAAGAAAAACGGGGGAAAAATTATGCTTTTATTCTTTGGGTCTCCATCACAAGTAGTGTGACTGGTTGATAAAGGGGATTCTCCCACTCTACTCTGCCCTCACAAGACTCCACCTGCAGTGTTGTGTCCAGCTCCAACATAAGAAGGACCTGGACCTGCTGAAGCAAGTTCAGAGGAGGCCACAAACATGCTCCAGGGGCTGGAGCCCCTCTGCTCTGGAGACAGACTGGGAGAGCTGGAGGTGTTCACCTGGAGAAGAGAAGGATCCAGGGAGACCTTAGAACCCCTTCCAATACCTGAAGTGGCTCCAAGAGAGCTGGAGAGGGACTTGGGACAAGGGAGAATGGNTTCTAACCCAAGCTATTCTGTGATTTTAATAGTAAAAACTCGGCAAGACGACAGGCCACCCAATGGAAAAGTGGGAGGGTGTGAATTGTGACCTTTGCTCCCTCCCATTGCCCAAGTCTCACAGACAACACTTCCTTTCTGCACCTGCTGGTCTCTTCATCTTCTTCTGATGTTGAAAACCTTTTGTAGTCTGTGGAAATACGGACTTTATTTAGTTGCCAAAAGAGAGGCTCCTACTGCCTTTGGAGACAGCCTAAGAATAGTCCACTGGCTTCTAGGTTTTCATCAGGTCTGTGCTATGCTGCACCTGCCTGTCACATGTGGGTGTCTCCAACAACCTGTGGCTCCTCAGGTGATGCCCAATGCTTCTGTGTTGGCAAATGAAGACAAACCTTCTGGCTGGTCAGCTGAACCTGTGCCTAGTCTTGAGAGGCTGCATGAATTTGGGGTTTAACCCTGGAGTGGAATCCCATCCCTTATTTCCTTCCCACAGCTGTCTCCAGCCTGCACACGCCTGTTCCACCAGAGCCTGGGATCAGCATTAACTCTTGCTGCACAGCTTGGGCCAGGATTAAGTTACAGGCACACACACACTTGCAGGGACACAGGAGGAGAAATAACACGGACACAGGAGGAGAAATAACACAGACACAGAGCTAAGGTTCAGGAAAATTTACAGCCTGTCTGGGGGGTCAAGGCCATTGTTTTAACTCTGTTCTTCCCTCCAACTTGTGGTTTGCTATCTGCACACAGGCTGAAGGTACAAAAAATTTTAATTCTTCCTAAATTCGGTGAAGTTTGCAACATTCTAATGTTGATGGGAGAGAGTACAAAGTGAATGTCATAACTGGAGGCTGGCAGGACCTGTTTCTTTGGCATCAATGTATATGTTTCCATAGGAAATATAGAATTTATGTTGCTAATGCTTTCCTTGCTGATGAATATCCCTGATGAAGCAAAGAGAAAGTATGAAGCAAGCAGAGGAGTCCTGTTGCTACACAAGTTAATATTCCTCCCAACACTGAGCACAGAGAACTCCAAGGGAATAAAAAAAAACAAAGAGGGAAAAAACCCTCCTAAATCAAAATGTTTTTCAGAGAAAAAATTATCAACTTGGTTGGACTTGATCTTAGAGACCTCTTCCAACCTTAACAATCCTAAGTCCCTGAAAAACCACATGCACGTGGAAGGGGGCCTGTGCATGGGGTTGGAAAAATGCTGCTTTTGTCCTTTTTGGAAGCTGCCCCATGTCCTGCTGCTCATGGTCTCTCCAGCTGTCTCCTCGCTGAGGCTCCCAGGTACAGCTGGAGGGCTCGGGGAGGCTCTGAAAAGTGATGCCTGACTGACAACTGGCAGGTGACTTCCCTTCAATTGACAAAGGAGGTGTCTTTTCTCCCTCCTTCTTTTCCTTTATTTCATTATTTAGAAAATTAATTCTGCAAAAAGGAAAGAGGAAAAATAGGGAGAGGGAAGAAGCAGAAAGGAAACAGCTTTATGAAGATGGCCCATGGCAGTGGGTTGGGAAAAGATTATCTTTAAGGTCCATTCCAACCCAAACCATTCCGTGATTCTGTGATTGTAAGATAAATCTTAGACACAGGCCGTTGTGGCTCAGGATGAACAAATGTCAATCCTCCAAGCTTTCCTCATTACCCAAGTCTAGGCTCGTGAGCTGGGACCAGATTCCAAACCAATCCCAAAATCTATGAAACGTCAAGGCAGGGACCTTGTCTCCTGAGGATTTTCCCCACAATTTAATATTGTTAACTTCTCCATCAGCAAGAACCTCATCTTAGTCCAGACAACCACCCAGGAACTGGAATATCACAAGGACCCTGTGCATTGATGAGTTCTCAGCCAAAATGGATGTACCAGCACCCCACCTGCAGAGCTGCCTCCAGCACTGGGGTCCCCAGGACAGAAAGCACATGGACCTGTTGGAGCAAGTCCAGAGGACGCCACCAAGATGATCAGAGGGATGGAGCAGCTCAATTATGAGGAAAGGCTGAGAGAGTTGGGATTGTTCGATTGTTCAGCCTGGAGAAGAGAAGGCCCCAGGGAGACCCAGTTTTGGCATTCCAGTACCTGATTGGAGGCAACAAGAAAGATGGAGAGGGACTATTTACAAGGGCCTGGAGTGACAGGACAAGGGGGAATGACTTCAGTCTGAGAGTAGGTTTACGTTAGATATTAAGAAGAAATTCGTGACTGAGGGTGGTGAGGCCTGGCACAGGTTGCCCAGAGAAACTGTGGCTTCCCCACCCCTGGAAGTGTTCAAGGCTAGGTTGGACAGGGCATGGAGAAACCTGGGCTAGTGAAAGGTGTCCCTGCCCATAGCAGGGGAGTTGGAAGGAGATGATCTTTAAGACCCCTTCCAACCCAAACAATTCTGTGATTCTATGATCCTATGGAAAACGGTGATGCCTCCAGAGCTGGTGTCATAAATGTTGCACCTCGCTTCTCTTCCTCTAAGCAGTGTTTGGCACTGGTGCTCCTGACTCACCTGTCCAATTCCTCTTGCAGGTGAGGCCCAGTGGAGCCCAGGTGTGCCGTGGTCAGGAGCTATGCTCTGCTCTGGCTGGTCAAACGGAACCAAGCCCGTCTTCCTCGGAGGTTTGGTCCCCTTCAACCAGCTATAGCAGTGTTGAAAACATCAAGCCAAGGTTTGCCTCCCTCCTCCTCAGCTCGACCACACCAGCCCTTCCTCCTGGATGAACCTGCTACACTTCCGAACACCTCCAGAGGTGCACCTGGAAAGGTTTGGGGTAGGGTTTTGGTTTTAATAAACATCACTGCAAGGATGCCAGCCCCTGAAAGGGCACAAGTGTGTGGCTGCTCCAGCATTTCCTTCATCTTTGGAAGTTTTCAAAGCCAGGTTGGGTGGGACTTGGAGCAACCTGGTCCAGTGAAAGATATCCCTGCCCATGGCAGGGGCTTGGAACAAGATGAGCTTTAAGGTCTCTTCCAACCTAGACCATTCTCTGATTACCACAGGCCTAAAATATCACATACAAGGCTGTTGGCTCTGAAACATTCCGCAGGTTTCTAAGTCAATGTGGATCTGCAGAGCCCTGACATACAACCATCTATATTTCCCTTCCCTACCAAACATTCATCCACACACCCTCTTTTGCTTAGCATTGCCAGTCCATGTATTTTGTAATTAAATTATTTTTTAAAAATCATAAAGAACAAGAGTAATATACTCTTGAAAACAGTGTCCACGTGTCTTTTCTTGTTTATTTAATGCAAAAAGGGGCTATAAATAACCATAAACTGCATGGCAAAGGTTTGTGACCCACAGGAAACAACACATCAGTTACCCCATAGCCACTTAGCCCACAATAAACACAGCACCTCACACATCATCATGCAAGGTATCTTCTGACTCTTTCCATCCACACCACAGTGCAAAAAAATGCAGAAAAACAGCCAGAAAACTTGGAAATGGCTTCACTGACAGGGCTTGACCTGTTACCTGGGCCAGGCAATGCATTTAGATGTCTGATTTCAGACATCCAGCTCAGCTTGTTGTTCCCCATCTGGGGAACTCTAGTTGATCCCCACCTTCACCTTACCAAAACAAAAAAATAAATCAAACCTGTCAGTAAATAAAAGAACAAATGTGTATCAACATAAATTCATTATGTGCATCATCCATGATGTCCTTTTTTAACTGGATGGATGGGGAGGAGGGAGCATGGATGCAAGAGAACAAGAACTGGCATCAGAATGGCCCCAAGCAGTTTGGATCTCTGCTACAGGACAGCAATGCTCCATAGAAAGCCACATCTTCCCAGTTCCTGCATTTCCCCCCTGGGGATACATTGGAACATCATTTCCGCCAGGTCTCCATGGGCAATGTCCTTTGGAAGACCCAGACACAGAGGGACAACAGTGCATGGGGGGGCAGCCTGGCCAGGATCACGTGTGTGACAGACAGAGCCAAGGACACCAGGTCTTAGGTCCCTATATCACACTCAGGGGGTTTTCTGAGAGTTAAGAAGGAGTGTGAACACTGTATGGGATTGTGGCACTACTGAATCTGGAAGGTTTAGGAAATTCAGGTCAAAAGACAAATTGATTCAAGGGTGGTGAGGCCCTGGCACAGGTTATCCAGAGAAGCTGTGGCTGCCCCATCCCTAGAATTGTCCAAGGCCAGGTTGAATGGGGCTTGGAGCGACCTGAGGAGTTGGAACAGATCATCTCCAGAGGTTGCTTCCAACCCAAACCTGTGATTCTGCGGTAGAAAGTGTCCCTGCCCATGGCTAGGTGTTGGAATAAGATGAGTTTTAAGGTGTCTTCCAACTCAAACCTGACAGTGGGAAGAGTCACCCCCCACCCTCCCAGAAAAAAAAACCCTGGTGAACCAGCATATAATTGGAAATAATCCCACAGCTTGAAAAATAAGAGGTTTCATCCAACTGCCCTGCCAAGTACCTCAGAGAAATCTTGACAAAAATACCAGTGGAGAAATAGTATATCTGTCCGTTTTCTCAATAACGTGGGAGAAAATAAACTGTGCAAAGCAGGACAGAAATTAAAATGTAGGTTCTTGTTGTGATGTTCCCTCTTGACAAACATCCTTTCCATTAGGGTAACTAGGCAAATGATATCCCTCCCATACTTGTGTTCCCATGCCTTTCAGCTGTCAGTAAACCCAGAGCTTTCATCAAGAGATTTCTTACATGGCCATAAATCAGGAGTAATAAAAATTACCAACAGCTATTAATAGGAATGGTCTTTTGAATACTGAAATCTCAAAATTTTGTTTTACAATGATCCAGAAGGAAATATCTTGCACCAGTAAAGACCAAATCTCTGGTGCCTCTCCCTGTTAAATTATCTTATGAAAGAAAAGAATTTTCTGGTGAATTCATGAGTGATTTTGGTCCACCAAGAATGTTTTGGAAAGCAAGAAATAACATTGAACATTGAAATTAATATGGTTTGGCTTTCTCTGCCACGGAGTAAGAACGGCAGGACAATATGTCACTCCTTGTTCTGCTGAGCTCTGTAGGACAAGAGCATCCATTGGACTTAGTCGTGGCACAGAAGGGATGAGGGGGACCAGACAGCAACATTTTCACATATGTCATACTCATTCTTGTCTGTCACCACATCTCAGATTGCTCCATCACTGCTAATGTGAGTTCTTACACTGATTAAGTGAAAAGATACACTCTTCCAGTGCACTTTATTAGCCAGACAATTATGAGATAACAAGGATAAACGATGACTAAATCCAGGAAATAAGTCATTCTTAGAAATTATCAAGTTCTTTTCTCCTTAGAAAACACAAAATTGATCCAATCTTCATTTACTTGAGACACTTTAAATTCTACATTACTTTAGAACAGCCTTCAGCAATTCTGCATTGAGCAAACTCCCTGCTCACAGTAAATAAAAACATAGTGCAAATTACCTGGAGAACATTCTGCAAAAGATTTGTGGGTGTAATAAAAATTTATGAACTAAAATACAATTTTATTGGGCATTAATTGTCAAAACCTCCAGTTTTCAAGGAGTGCTGCACTCATTCCAACAGTCCATTTTTTTCAGAGGAAATAAATAAGTATATCTATACATTTACATTGAAAAAAATTCAAAATGGAAGACTTGATGTAATACACCCAAAATATCTCAGTCTTTCAAAACAAGAGATTCATGACCCAAAAGCTTTTGAGAGTCATTGTGAAGGAGGACCACTGTTGGTGTTTGCTTTCCAAGGGGAAGAGAATCATCAATAGAAAAGAATCATCAATTCTCCTCATAATTCTCTCCTGAGGAGAAGGACCAAGACCCACTTCTTGACCCACTACCATTTATCTGCTCTTCCACTAGACAAGTTTAGGTTCTGTCAGGCCATGAGACCATTTAATCCAGTTTAAAACCTCACTTTTTCTCCCCTGAGGGAACAAAGGTGGGCTGCATATAAACAAACCTTCTTCCAATCCTTCTTTGGATAGAAACAAAGAACAAAAATAGGACATACAAGAAATCATCCCACCACCTGATTAACATTCTACTTGGCCTAATGCAACTTTATATGGTAAAACCTTGCTTGAATCCTTTGCAAATCAACTTCAAACTAGGATGATGAGACATTTGGGTACTTTGCCTGCTTATCTCCTTCCTTTTTTGTCATGTGAATTGCTTATCAGGCATCAAATGTGCCCCACAGAAGCCTGGGGATATCTGGCACCTCCTGCACTCCTGCTGTTCCAAGGGAACCACTTGAGCATCAGGGGAGGCAGCAGAAGTGAAGGCAGTGGAGATGTGTCTCTGCAGAGATGGCATGAAGGCTTTTTGCAGGCTTTGGAAGATGTAGGTAGGAAGCAGCAAGAGGGTTTCTCTCTGTGGTTGAAGTGTGGGCGCACTTCATTTTAACATTTCGACCTCAACAGTAAAAAAAAATAAAAGGATAGATGAAAAAAAGTAATTTCAGCTGCCATTTTGGAAGAACTTTTAGTAATTCCTTAACTGATGAAAGGGAAATCAGAGTTTTCTTATAGTTGTACATGTTAGTCCTGTATAGTTATACAATATTCCCACTGCTCAGCATAGTGTGCTTTACAGAGATAATGTGAAGAACAACCAGAATATCAACCTCTCATCATCCATACCTTTTGTTTTCTATCCTCCAAAAGCCCTGCCCCCATTTGGCTTTTTCCCACTAATCACAGAACCATGGAATGGTTTAGGTTGGAAGGGACCATAGAGATCACCTCGTTCCGACCCCCTGCCACAGGCAGGGACACCTTCCACTGGACCAGGTTGCTCCAAACCCTGTCCAGCCTGGCCTTGAACACTTCCAGGGGTCCAGGGGCAGCCACAGCTTCTCTTGGCAACCTGTGCCAGGCATCACCAGTCACAGGGAACAATTTAATCTTAATATCCAATCTAAACCTACTTTGATTCAAGTAATTCTCTTGAGCCTTGGTTTCAAACCAGTAAGCTTTTATTGCTTTGGAGATGGAAAACAGATTCCTGTATGAATGTCTAGTATCCCAGAGACATGAGGAAAGAAGTGATTGGGCACACTGGAGTGAAAATGCAAGGAAACATCTTTATATTTTGAGTACTTCTACCCATAGTTTGGAATCACAAGGGAGCAGCAACTCCACTGTGACTTCATGGAGTTCCATGACAGGTCCTCAGGAAATGTCCTGCCCAAACACACCACTGCCTAAACAGTCTAAAGCTTCCCAAGCAGCCTAAAATCCATCACCACTCCCCCAAGTTTCTGTGATAGAGAAAACTGACATTTCTTAATTCTCAAAGGAGCAACAGCAAAGACTACAATATTGTTATTGCAATTCCTCTGTGATCCACATTAAAAAACTCTCTATGCTGCTTCAAAACCTTCTCTACTCAATTATATTGGCCCTTTACCAACAAAGAGGGGTGACAATGAACATCTGTGTTAACTGTGGCCTCAGAGCTCCATGGCTGGGAGGCTCATGAGCTGCAGCTACAAATAAAACTCCACTGTGGCAGAGCTACTTGAATTATCTTTCACAAAGAAATTATCTGATGAAACAAGTAGGTTATCTGATCAAGACTTTTGCAAATAAATTATTTGCATTATATGTTCTTTATGAATATCTGCCATGAATAAGGCTTGGAGGAGCTACTGTCAGATGAGGTTTTGCCCATCTCTCCTCATGCTGAAATAGTATAGTTTGCTTAAAGCCCACTGCTCTCCTGCTGGATGTGTGACAGTTGGTTGTAGAAATATTAAAAGAATCACAAGTGTCAAGGACCTGACCCTCTGATGAGATGAGTGTTGCCATCACTGCTGTGACATGCCCTGCAGTGGATGGGAGCATGAGACACAGATGCTCAGTGGATTTGGGGCTGTGGGAGTGGTGTCCTTTCACAGAATGGTTTGGGTTGGAAGGGACCTTAAAGACCTTCTTGTTTCAATCCCCCTGCCATGAACAGGAACACCTTTGGCTATCCCAGGCTGCTCCAAGCCCCATCCAACCTGGCCTTGAACACTTCCAGGGAATGAGGCAGCCACAGCTTCTCTGGGCAACCTGGGCCAGGGCCTTACCACCCCCGCAGTAAAGAATTTCTTCCTGATATCTAAACCTGCCCTTTGTCAGTTTAAAACCACTCCCCCTTGTCCCATCACCATCTGCCCTGGCTTTTTTATAAGCCCCCTGCAAGTACTGAAAGCCACAATCATTCAGAATTGCACATTGCCTGAAATACAGGCAGGACCACAATTCCTTGTTCTCTAGCCCCAGTTGGGTTCAGCACAGCTGGTTCATCCTGCATAAATGTCTGCTAAAACCAGCAGAGATGGCCCACTCTGCTGGCACACACCTGTTTGCTTTGCCCTTGTATCCATGGCATCAGCACACAAGGACCAGGCCTGGATAAAAGGCATCATTCAGGTTAAAATGGGACACGGGGCTTCTGTTGCCTACCCATTGTCCCCACCCCGCCTCCACGAGGCCACAGGCCTTAGAAGAGGAAATTTTTAGCAGTCATTATTCTCTGAAATCTCTGTCTGGGATAGCCCTGGAAACTGCTCTGCACCATAGTCAGAATTTGCACAGGATTGGAAAAATTATGATTTTCCGTTACTTATTTAAAAAAAAAAAAAAAAGTCAAACCTCAGAGAGGTGAAAGGGCTCGAAAATTAGGGTCCTACTGTGCTTCTACAACTCTCATCAAAAACTCTCTGAGTCACTTATCCTGTAATACTTTTGAATTCCGACACCTTATTGCCCGCAAAATGTTGGGGCCAGCAGTGATTGCTCTGCAAGGGAAAAAAAATTTGGAACTTGGCTTCTTAAAATGAGATGATTCCAGAAACATTTGAGGTCGGGTTGGGCAGGACTCTGAGCAAGCTGATCCAGTGGAAGATGTTCCTGCTAATTGCAAGGGGGTTAGGCTAGATGACATTTAAAGATCCTTTCAAACTCAAAATACTCTGTGAATCTATGGTTTTATGATTCTGTGTTGCATAACTAAGATTTTCAGATTTTATCTGGCAAAAGGCTACAGTAGAAATTACTTTATTTCTGAAGTGTGTCTTATCAAACCTGCCTGGCAGTCCTGAGTTTAATCCCTGGGACATAGGTACAATGAGTGCCTTGGTGACAGAACTAGCTCTCTGAATTTAATTTGGTTTTAAAGTAGTGATGTTGCAGAACAAGATGCTGGTTGAGCAGCTGCCAGCGAAGAGCTGGATTTGCAGCATGTAGCTCTGACCTCTCAATACTCCACAAGTGCCCCTTCCCAAAATGTCACTGTTTCCAGAGAGAAACTTTCCAGCTTTCCAGCTACTGAGTATCCATTAGGTATAAGTCATGAAACAGACTGTCAACCACTGGCAGCAATCACTGCTGATGTGTGACTCTGATATGAATTTAGCTGTGTTTGGCAAATTTAGGTAGGATTAGGAGATGGTAATTTCTGCTGCAGCAGGTGGGGAGGAAAAGCAGAGGTGTTTAACAGAGGAAAAAATATTATTTTACTTCTTCTGTCATCTCTGCACAAAGATTGAGGGGGAGGAGATTGCTGCAGGGATTTCATACATTCACAGAATGATTTGGGTGGAAAGACCAGCTCGTTCCAACCCCCAGGGACACCTTCCACTATCCCACGTTGCTCCAAGCCCCGTCCAACCTGGCCTTGGATGCTTCCAGGGATGGGGCAGCCACAGCTTCTCCGGGCAACCTGTGCCAGGGCCTCACCATCCTCACAGCCAACAATTCCTTCCCAATATCCCATCTAACCCTGCCCTCTGGCAGTGGGAAGCCATTCCCCCTTGTCCTGTCCCTCCACCCTTTGTCCAAAGTCCCTGTCCAGCTCTCCTGGAGCTCCTCTAGGATCTGGAAAGGGCTCTAATGTCTCCCTGGAGCCTTCTCTTCTCCAGCTGAACACCTCCAGGTCTCCCAGGCTGTCTCCAGAGCAGAGGGGCTCCAACCCCTGGAGCATCTCCCTGTTCCTTCGAATGTCACAGAATCACAGAACAGTTTGGATTGGAAGGGACCTTAAAGGTCATCTTGTTCCAACCCTCCTGCCATGGGCAGGGACACCTTCCACTAGAATTTAACCAGTTTTAAAGGAACCTCTGGGTGTCTCTGATCCAACCATCCACTCAGAGAAGTATTTAAATAAACCAAACTGGAAGATTCAGAGCCTTGGCCCACAAAATTGTAATTCAAGTTTTTCTCAGATCACCACTGTCCTGAAGCCCAATGAAATTTGTACTGATGTCACAGAAATTACCTCCACAATGCAGAGTGGGTCATGTGATGGTTGCATGCAGGAGGAAGAGTGCTGCTGTATTTACAGGGGTCTGCAAGAATATGTACTCAAAAAGGAAAAAAATCCATTCTCCTCAACAAGAAATAATAAGTAAATATCTTCCTACTTGTAAATAAAAAACTTCTTATTTTTCAGAAATATCATAAACTTAACTGATAGAGATTGGAAAAAAAAAAAATTGTTTGAAGTATTTGGAGATATCTGCCAGTTCTCTTTTAGTTTACAACAGGCTCAGTCAGGACATTTGGGTGGTCACACCCAGAGTGTAGTGATCCATGGCTCAAAACTCAAAACTCAAACCATTCTGTGCTTCTAGGACATTATTTGAGGGAGGTAAAGTGCCACCAATGTCAACACACTCAGATTTGGGAGCCTGAAGAATCTCAACTGGGCAAAGTACTTAAATAGCAACTTAATCTCAAGAAAGCTTTCACCAGAGCCAAGCAAAGAGATGGGTTTCGTTCCAAAAGGCTTTAAATAATCTTCAATTTCTTTTTTCTTTCACTAAGCTTTTGTTGATGTCCCAGTTTCCACATTTCTAGCTAAGGGAGAGTTACAGAATAAAAGAAATCCCATGGGGTAAAGTCTATTCTCATGGGGGAAATGATATTTTATTTTTTTTTTCCACTTCAGAGTATTAAAAATTACGAAATAATTATTTTGAAATTTGGAAAAATCTTAGTACCAGAAATGTGAGCGCTTCATTTGCATAAATCAGACCTGCTGGAAACATTTCAAAAGTACATTTTCTCCTCAGACCCTCACATCGTGCCTATGACAGTTGCAAACAAATACGTTCATGGCTCCAAATAAGTCATGGAAAGGGTTTTTTTCACCTTTGCAGTGTCGTGGTACGTCAGCCGTGTTCAAACACTTGACTGTTCACCTTTCAAGCGCAGAGGTAACCCAAACCACTGACACATTTAGGGTAGACAAGCCTGGATTTAGGGTCAGGTTTGTTGAACGTGACCTTCCGCTGCCTTGGAGGCTTTCAAAAATATTTTTGCTTCTAAAATTGAAAATTTAACTGACCCAGTTTGAATGGATATTTCAGTAAATGGCACTAGAGAAAACCCCTTCTGAGGGAACCATTTCCTTTAACCTGTAGGTCTCTAAGTGGAAGAGAGAAACTGAACTTACACATTTAAGTTCTGAAGCGTCAGCATCTTTTAAATGAGAGGATGTAGGTCATGGGGATCCCAGAAACCGCAAACTAAATTCTACCCTTATTTACAACCTCCTCTGGTGAGTAAAATTTGCACTTACACATAAACATTAAGCAATTGTAAAAAAACCACGCCTTAGTTGCATCATTGTCATCTGAAAATATCACCAAAATTAAAGTTGAGGGAAGGTCTAATCAGCAGACCAAGGCTGTTACACCAAGGGTTTCTTTACAATGCACATCTAAGCTACTTGCAACCCACTGTCAGAGCAGTGATTTCCTAAGAAAGGAATGTTAGAGAAGGACAGACTCAACATTATAGAATCATAGAATGGTTTGTGTTGGAATGGACCCTAAAGTTTCCACCTCATTCCAGCCTCCTGCCACGGACAGGGACACCTTCCACTAGACCAGGTTGCTCCAAGTCCTGCCCTTGAACAGTTCAAGGGATGGGGCAGCCACAGCTTCTCTGGGCAACCTGTGCCAGGGTCTCACCACCCTCACAACAAGATTTTTTTTCCTAATATCCAATCTAAACCTACTCTCTTTCAGATTGAAGCCATTCCACCTTGTCCTGTCACTCCAGGCCATTGTAAACTGTCTCTCTCCATTTTTTTGTGTTCTCCCTTCAGGTACTGGAAGGTTCACCCCCTCCTTTCTAAAATATAAATCTTCTTTGTTAAGAATCTCACTGAAATTCAGCTTAGGAGCATCATCAACACCCTTGTGTGTGTCCATCACCCACCTACTTTCTGGGAATTTCATTAGAGAAGGCAGAGGTTGGTTTATTATATCTCATAGTTCACTACAATCAGCATCATTACCTGGGAAGCTGCAGCCTGGGAGGCTGGAGCCTCCCTTCTCTTGAGGCATCAAGTTTCGAGTTCCTGGACTGATACAAATCACAGAATCATCGAGGTTGGGAAAGCCCTCTAGGAGCATCAAGTCCAACCATTAACCCACTGTTAAGCCCACCCCTAAACCATGTCCATGTCCCCAAGTGCCACATCCACACATCATTGCTTTTTCCAAATTTTTCACATCCCTGCTGTGCTGCTGACTGACAAAACTGTAGAGCTCTGAGCTCTCAACAAAGGATACTGAAAGACTCCACAAAAGCACCCTGACCCAGAGCATCCTATAAATCCCACTGACCTAAATACTGCCTGGAGAGCTATTGATTTAAATCCCTGAGAGCAGATGAGGGGAGTGAATGCAAACATCCATCCCTTCTTGTAGGAAAGGTCTCTTTCAGGGTCAAGCCTGCAGCTTTTAATGAGCCTTTGGGGCTCAGCAAGACATCTACCTAAGAGAAACAAAACTACACAAAACAAAACCCAAGGCAGAATCACAGCATGGTTTGGGTTGGAAGGGACCTTAAAGCTTCTTTGTCTCATTCCATCTCCTGCCACAGACAGGGACAACTTCCACTAGACCAGGTTGCTCCAAGGCCTGGCCTTGGACCCTTGCAGGGATGGGGCAGCCACAGCTTCTCTGGGCAACCTGTGCCAGGGCCTCACCACACTCACAGGGAAGAATTCCCTCCTAATATCCAATTAAAACTCTCCTAAATATTTCATGATCAAATACTAACCTGGCAGGGTACCCCACAACTGCAATATATGGTTTGGAAAGGGTGGAGAGACAGCAGGGTGAGACTGAGAGCTACGTGGGGTCACTGATCACTGTCACCCAGCACACAGGGTTGGGATACAGGGAGTCATAATACCTTGGGGCTGCACTATCCAAAGTATTTAAGCTACCAATATTTTTAAATGCAGCATTCCATCACCTATTTGCCATGGAGAAGGTGCACCTGCAGTTCCCTCCAGGTTTCCTGCCTACAAGAGGAGTCATTCTGCATCTCACAGCCTTTGCAAGGTTTCTCTTGATCCCTCAGTCCTCTTCCTAAATTAGGAACTGAAGGTTTAACTTTATCCATCACACTTCTCAGACCACTCTTCTTAGGGTCAAAGCCTTGTCTTGTAGCACAAGAGAAGTAAAATGAAAGTAAAATTAAAAGGTAGACAGTTCAAAACAAAGTTCTCTTCTTTTTTTTTTTTTTTTTAATCTGTATGGAGAATGACCAAATTTTGGAGCTCAGCATCACAAAGCATTCTGATCAAAATTGAGATATCACACCTGAGGTGTAATCATGAATATAAATAGCCCAGTTCAGAGCAGGAGATTTGAGAAAAAAATAGTAGTTCAAGAAGGAACATAGGTCTTCAGATATCAGGATTTATTGTAGCTCATGGCAAGAATTTGAGAGTATTGGGTGGAGGTCTGCTGTCTATCATCTGCCCAATTTGGGATGAAAACACATCAGACTGACCTAGGAGCAAATAGATTCAACCTGTGCCAGTGAGATTTAGTTTTGATACCAATAGCATCCCAATTTAAAATTGAGTACTTTGCACCTGTGAATTTGCACGGAGTACCAATTTTTTGGTGGTTTTCTAATGTCATCATTTAGTTTTGTTGCCACTTGGGTGACATGGCTGAAGGAGTGACATCATCTACAGATCTTAGAAAGGGTGAACCCATACAGAAAAGGGTGAAGCCATATCCTGTCTTCCACCTGCGCTAATGGAATATATATGCATACACTTTTTCATACAAGTTATGGTCAGAAACCACAGTTAAGGTTGGGAAAAAACACCTACTCCAAGTTATCTAGGACAGCCCAGAAACCCTTATAAAAGGTCCAGCAGCAAATGTGCCCAAACACCTTCAGCTCAGCAGAGCCCAGCACAAGCATCAGACACAGCAAAGAGAAAAAAGAAAAGATGTCTCCGACCCTTTGTGCTTCTCTGGTAAGAACTTGCTTGCTGAGTTTTTTGACCCCAATTTGACAGAGACATGTTTAAATTTTAATAGATGGAATAGGGATTTTCATCCACCTTTAAAATGCTTGTTTAAACCATTAATAATTGAAAATAACTAAAGTTTTAGTTGGGGTAGCAATGAGACTGTACGAGTTTATTGTGACGTGGGATACTGCAGCATTATGAGCAAAGAAATATACTAAAACCTCAACCTTAGAGTGTCTTTTTCCTGTTATATCCTTTCTGTCTTGTATTATTTTCTATAATTTATTACAACAAATTACAACTGGGTGTGTATCATACCTGTCAGCACTGTAAGAATCAGTTAATGGAAGCAGAAATGGACGTGTCATACGACATATTTTTCCATAATTACTCCAACCTGCAGTATAGGCTTTGATTACCAGTTAGGCTGACTGTGGACGAATTTCACATCTGTACCTGCCTTGTGTCCTAAATGCATCACTTTTCTTCAGCTCAGATCACTGCTCCTCGTGCTGCTGGCCCTGCTGTCAGCCAGCACTTCTCCCCTCGGGAAGGGGATCAAGCCTGGACTCAAGCCAGAGAACCTCTTCAAACAAGCTTATCCTGGATGTCCGACCCAAAGAGACTCAAAATTCCCCCAAACTGTGAGAGTCAACATAAGCATCAGCAACACAAACCAGGACACCAAAACAAGCCTTAATGTGAGCAACCGCTCTCTGTCTCCATGGGATTACAGGTATGATCCCTACCCCTTAGGCCTGGAAATACACTGGATGTCCTGAGTAATGGCAAGGTCATGCCCACATCTTTATTTTCAGTGCTTAACTGTTGAGAAGTTTTGGAAATATCAGGGTACCCACAGTCCACATGATCCTCTTTGGAAGAGAACCAGTACAGAAAGTAGCACAGAGCAAAAAATTGGCCTAGGCAATATACAGAAATCAAAGTAAATTACTTTTATAATTTAATTAATTTATTTGTATATTGGGGTGAGCTTTATCTTCAAAAGCATTCTTTACCTAAGACATCATAAAAAAATATCTCAGAGGGTTAATATTGCACTAAATTCAATGGTGGTTTAATAACATCAGCATTAATGTTTCATGTTTCGAGGGGGGAGTGAAGGGTTTAGGTCTGTTAGTCAGAGTGAGGTGTTGCAAAGCTCAAATCATTTCTGACCAATCTTTCAAAGTCAGTGCTTCCTTAAAGCAAAAGCAGTTGCATGCAGCCTGGCCTGCTTGTCTTACACTTAAAAACCTGAATAGTTAGAATCATAGGATCATTAAGGTTGGAAAAGACCTCTAAGATCATCAAGTCCTTTACTTACACTCTATTTCTTAGAAACCTACAGTAGTGGGGGGGGGTCTCCTTTTCCTTCCTGGGCAACGTATCCCAGGAGGAACAGGTTCAGTAGCCCATAGTTACTCAGATTATCTTGGCTTTGGAGCAGCATTTCCATTTCCAATACTTCCTTTCCTGTCCCCTCCCAGGATCGATGAGGACCACAACCGCTTCCCCCGGGTGATCGCGGACGCCGAGTGCCGCCACCTCAGCTGCATGAATTCCGATGGGGAGATGGACCACAGCCTCAACTCCGTCCCCATCAAGCAGGAGATCCTCGTCCTCCAGAGGGAGCAGAAGGGCTGCCAGCAATCCTTCAGGCTGGAGAAGAAACTCATCACCGTGGGCTGTACCTGCGTCACCCCCTTGATGAAACACCAGGCTTGAAGGGAGCTGGCAGTCAAGAGAGCCATGGAAAACCTCCTGGCATTGGGATAAGGGGGCCTGATTCAGTCTCCACAAAACTAAATCAAGCTACAATGATTAGCTAGAATATATCAGAATACATTAAAAATCAGAAGAGTTTCACTTTAGAAAAAAAAAACAACCTAATATATTTTCTCCAAAATTCTTGAACTTTATGAATTCAGAATCCGGACACCTCCATGTGCCAGTCTGAAAAATAGTGGGATCTCTTTATCCATCTGTAGTTTACACTTTGAAATGTCTATTTATGTAAAACTATTTATGCTGGTGGGGAAAATAGTAATAATGTATTATCCTAATGTATTATTTTAAAGTATTAAGATAATGTTAATTTATCTTTGTGTAATAAAAAAGCAGTGGAAAACTTTTTGGTATTCTGCATTCTTTCTAAAGAAGTCTTTTTGTTAAGGGAAGAAATCACTCAATTACGACCCTAAAATAGATTTCCATGATACTAAAACCTAAAATTCTCTTAATAACATCTAGCTGTGTTGCAGTAAAATGCAAAGCCCACAGAAAAAAAAAAGTCAGGAAAACACCATTTTACCAACAGAGAAACTTAAATACCCAGAGGAAAGTGATTTATCAAGTGACACCCAAGAGATTCACATTAAGGACAGACAAGTGAAAAGAACTTACTACTGGGTAGCTACCCAATTATCCACCTAATTATCCAAGCAAAAAATGATTTGGAAAAATGGGTTCAACACAAAAGCTTCTTTAGGAGGAAAGAAACTCCCTCCCTTAAAACAGCTGAGTTTTAACTTTGCACCAACATTATCTGGGAATCTCAGTCCAACCCATTTCAACCCGTTTCCTGTGGAGCAGAGTCACTACCTGGGCACCAGAGGGAAAGTGCACGAGTGAGTCAAGTGGGTGATTGAAGCAATTAACCATGCCTTGCTAATTGCAATTGTGATTTTTCTCCTCGCTCGTGTCCTTCCAACACGTTTGCTGCCAACAGTCAGTGCTTCAAGCCTGGAGCAGCCTGACACAGCACTTCTCTTGTGGTTGTGGTGGGGATGCAGGTGGGTGTCTGGCATGGTGGGTGGGTTTATTTAAAGCACAGCTGGGTTAGAAGTGCTCAGCTGAAGATGTTCCACATTTCAGAGGGCAGGTTGCCATGCAGAGATGCGGATGTGTTTTTTTGCTGCCATCTCAGGTAGGTGTGACCCTGCTCAGGCACTGGCAAAATGCCACTGGCAAGTGCAACAGCAAATACAGAACTTGCAGAGATGCAGAGCTCAGGGGTGCAAGTCCCTAATGAGGGGTAAGGTCCTCTCAGGTGACAGCATCTTCTTCAGACCCAGCTAACTGGAGATGGGATCATATCAATTTTGCTACTGGAAGTTATTCCCCCTCTGTGTTCCAGTGAGTCTAAACCCTCCCTAATCTACTCCATCACCATCAGGTTGGTCATCCTACAACCTAAACCCACAGCACAGCCACAGGTTATACATTATCCCTTGACCTGTTATACAAACACTGATCCAAGGAAACATTCATTAACTCTGCATGATCACAGTGTCCTCAATCACAACAATGAACTTCTGTCCACACCTTCAGTTACCTTCTAATAACCTTTTACGCACACATGAATCTGGGAGTATATGTGATCCTGACTTAGCTTGTTTCTGACCTTATCTCCAGCTGTTCTTCCTTAAGGTCTCCTTCAGGGCCTGAAGTTCACCCCAGCTGACAGTCCCACAAATATCAAACATGGGAACAAACTTCAAAAAAAAACCTCCAAACCAAAAAACCACTGAGGAACACTCATCCTTCAAGGTTTGCAAGGATTTATGTAAATATCAGTCCAGGAAGTTTGAAGTTGAGCTGACTGCCTTGTCCATTAGATAATCTCTCCATGTCTTACCACTCCTAGAAGGAGTTTTGGCAAATTGTCTGCAATTAGCCCAAGTAATTTTAAAAGTTAAAATCACAGGAAGCCCAGCCATTCCTTACGTGGGAGTGATGTGCCATGGGCTGGAGTTGGCACATGAGTAATGGAGACTGGTTAAAAATGGTGAGAGAGATAATGTGTGGGAAAAGACAAAACCAGCTCAGAAAGAGATGATGCAGCTGGAGCATCAAAACATCAACAGCTTTCTGCTGACGGGCTGCAAAGATCATCATCATGGAATAGTTTGGGCAGAAAGGAACCTCAAAGATCGACTGGTTCCAACACCCCTGCCATGGGCAGGGACACCTTCCACTAGACCAGGTTGCTCCAAGCCCTGTCCAGCTTGGCCTGATTAAAGATATTCCAATCCCCCTTCCAGAATCATCATTCTCCCTTGGAGAACCTACCAAATCCATGCCTGAGGACACAAGCCTTTCTTATTTACTTGGCCTTTTGCCAAGTTCATGGTGACCTCTGCAAGCTGCTTGGGTGTTGAACATGTTCCTGCAGAAGTGCTTAATTGGTGATCAACTGGGCTGATTCATCGGGCCTGAGGACTGTTTTCTTTCCTACTGCAAGTTCTCCCAGAACTCCTACCATCACGAGCCAAGAGATTTTCCCTCACATTGCAGCATTCAGATGGAAAGGTGTAGAATAATCCCAAACTAATGCACCCTGCCACGGGTCACCTGATCAGTGTCTTTATTTTTCTGGGCAAACATTCATGATTACAGTCAATAGTGATCCCAAGAGGAGACTGAAGAGAGTAGGGCTCCTCTCTCACCTTTGCACAGCTCTTATCAGTTTGATGCTCAACAGGTAAAGTTTTTTCCTTCTTGTTTTCAAGAGCTGCAGTGCAAATTTCTGCTAATTTGGTGCCCTTAAACGATATCATCATTGGAGGGAGGGGGTGAGAAATTGCTGCAAAAGCCTCTTCAACATAAAAGTTTCCAACGCTCCCCAGCTCAGTTTCATGTCAGTTTGCAAAATCTGAGCAGCAGTGTCTTGGCAAACAGATTGCTTGGCAACCTGTGAGAAAAACCCAGCAGAAAGGGCAGTTTGAGATTGGATTCGTGCAGCAAGTGATCAGATAACCAGGCTCGTTGTTGCCACTTATCAAAGCAATCTGGAGAGAAACCAGATGCTTGTGAAAGGGGATACAGATTCAACTGTAAGGAGGCCAAGAAACACAGGTTTCAGAAGACTGACATAAAAAGCCAGACCAAAAAACTCTGTGGGCAAGTTAGAGAGAAGATAAACCATCTCAATCCATTTACCAGAACAGGGAACTTTGATCATGATACAAACACATTGTGCTTACTAAGAATGCAGATAAAACAGAAACAGGATGGTTAGTACAGATTTTGCTCACTCATAGAAAGCTGTGCCCAGAAAAGAATATTTTGTCAGTCCATGACCCCCAAAGAGTATCAAACATATTTTTAATATTTCCTTGAAGTTACAAGAAAAGGTGGAAAAGCTGAGCCACTTTTCTGAAGGAGAAATAAATAAATAAATAGTTACATAGAAAGCGGGGAGGGATGTCTCTGAGGACCTGAGGATTTGAACCTGCTACTGCTACCCAGCCCTGTAAGTAGGAAGAATAATTAGAATATATGGAAAATGTTTTTAGCCCTGGAACATCTTGAGCTGGAAGGGACCCACTAGGAACATTGAATTCCAGCTCCTGGAACTTCTCTTTGTGAGCACCAAAAGGCAGAAGGTGTAGTTTGTTTCTGGTGCTGAATCTGACTGGCATCTTCTCAGCTCCTTAAAACCAGCACCAGCACAATCCCACCAACAGCTCTGACTCTGCCGACCAGGTTGCTACAATCACAGATATTTTAAGCAAGTTTGGGGTTTCTTTCTCACTGTCATGTGACAGTGGTGTAGAAAATGCAGGGTCAGCCCTGTCATCTGGATTCTTCTAAAGCACAAGGTTAAAAATAATATCAAAGAAGTAAGAGGAAGAAGGGGATGGAGACAAGAGGAGATTATGGAATGTTTTGGATAGTGAGGAACCTTAAGGATCACTTATTACAACCCCCTGACATGAGCAGGGACACCTTCCATTATCCCAGATTGCTCCAAGCCCTGTCCAACCTGGCCTTGAACACTTCCAGGGATGGGGCAGCCACAGCTTCTCTGGGCAACCTGGACCAGAGCCTCACTATCCTCACAGGGAAGATCAAGGCAAGTCTCATGTTTTAACCCCTGGTGGTGACATGGGAGCAGGTTTCTGGTCTAATGTCTTGCACCATCTCCAGAACTTGCAGCTGATACAGAAATTCACCCCATCATCTATACCCATCATGTTGGCACCAACCCACAGATCTCCACAGGACTGATCAGAAAATTGCTTGTACCCTTAAAGTTTCTCCTATAAGGTCTAACTCTGAACAAACTATGTCGGCTGCTGGGTTTTCCAACCATTAGTCTCTTTTTCTGGTTTACCAAACACAAACACAAATAATTCTTGGGTTGTTTCAAAAAAAGCAGTATCTTCTCTGTAACAGGCTGCTCTGGTCCCTTTGAACACCCCTGTGGTCAGAGGCCCAAAGAAGCCTGACTTACACTTTCAGGTCAATACATCCACAGGTCATAGCACAAGTCAGGGGGGAGGCATCTTCCTGAGCAGAGATCACTGCTGTGCCCCCCATGCTGATACAGGGGTTCTCTGCACCAACATCCCATGGAAGTTGGTATCACCAGAATCTCTGCCTGAACTGCCAGAACAGGCATAGCAAGGGGAGCAGTGAGCAAGAGACACAGAAAGGAGATTGGTGAAAGGCAAGCAGAAGAGGAAAGCAACAGGAAAGGCCATGAGGCTCAGGTACCAACCTGTGACTGGAGGTTGCTTAGCTCAGCAGGTTTCAAGAAAACACTGTGGCACTACAGTTACACCTACAGATGTGTCTTCTCCTCCTGGTAAAACAGCCAAGTCTCCCTGAAGTCTGCTCTAAGGCACACTGAGAGCCACAGATGCCCAACTGGACACCCAGGGGCTGCATCTCTTGCTGAAGTGTTATAAAACAAGCAGAACCTTTAGCAAAAGCTGATCCCCAGTTGTGAACTGTGCTTGCTCTCGGTGGTGATATGACTGTGCTGTTTACAAGAAGCACAAACTCGTTTGCCATCTTCTCAGATTCACAGAATCACAGAATGGTTTGGGCTGGAAGGGACCTTGAAGATCATTCTAGTTCCACCCCCCAAATTAATAGATTGCTGGAAATGAAAGCCAGCATTTTAAATATAACCAGGCTCATGTTTACAACCAGTTGCACTTTAAGAATTATGCCATCAGAAGGAAATAGTCACCTTTGCTTGTTTTGTTTAGAAACAATCCCCACACACCTCCCTGGGAGGTGTGTGGTTTGCATTTGGTAGCTCTGGCTGCAAAACCTCATGACCCACGGGTGAGGCTTCCTTAATTAGCTACCTATGGGTTTTCTTGATTAGCTACTTCATCATTCATACAGGTAGGACAACTCTTAGGGTGAGGTGGTGGATGTTTAGGAGGATCAGCACGGGAGAGTACACCCGTTCAGCTGCCCTGAACCCAATGTCAAAGCAATTATGGCTGAGAAAAGAGAAAAAAGTAGTTTTCTCCCTGAAAAACAAGTGAGGACAACCCCACAAGGTGGGTTTATTGAGAGGAAAAGAAATAGGTCAGGAGTAAGAACCAGGTTACTATTTCCTGGTCAGTGGTTACTGTAAGAGCAGAGCTGGTGATACACAAGAACGAGCAGAAAACGTCTCTGGGGGTTTGCTCTGCACCACATGAAGAGCTTGGTGGTCATAACGAAACAGCCTCTGCCACAAATGAGTACAAATGCCCGTAACTGAATGAGATGGTTACCCATGGACTGTTGAACCAGCTCCCAGTGACCCACAGGGTAGAGAATGCACCTGACCCCAAAGAAAAGCACCAAAGGAGTCATCACAGAACCACAGAATCACAGAATGGTTTGGGTTAGAAGAGACCTTACAGATTATCTAGTTCCAACCCCTCTTGCCATGGGCAGGGACACTTTCCACTAGACCAGGTTGCTCCAAGCCTCGTCCAACCTGGCCTTGAGTCATTAAGACCCAACAACTTGCCCGACCTACTCTGGGGAGGAAACTCAGGGTCTACATGCACCAGGTAGATCTAATTTAAAGTGGTTTCTGTGCAGTCAAAATGAAATACGAGAATGCATTCACACAGGTTTGCCCTGATTTAAATGCAGGGTAAAAAGGAAATAGAGGCTTAAAGCGTCTACCAGCAGAAATGAAAGTCACAGGTCTGAGAGTCTGGCTCATCTCTGGGTGAAAGATGAAGTAATGTCAAAAAAACCCCAACATTGCAGCAATTTGATAAAATAATAAATAGCTGTAGAATCAGAGGACATCCTGAGTTAGAAGAGACACAGAAGGGTCATCGAGTCCAGCTCCTGAACAGTGAGTCTTTTTTTTTTTTTTTTTTTTTTTTTGCATCTTTTCATCTATTTAGGTTTGTAAAATTCTCTTCTGTTCCCTCTTACTCATATCACTGTGCTGGAAAATTCCTTATCTTTGCTGAAATATTTTGGTGCTACTGCAGCACCGACCTATTCTCTGTGCCTGCTTTTGTTTTGAGCTACCACAAAACGACATTTTTTTAAATAAAATATGATTTTTTTTTATTCAGCAGATAAGTTATTGAATAAATACAGATTAAAATTATCCCTTTTTTTGTACTTTGAGCACACAGAAAGCCATAAATACAGTCATAAATAGAAGACATAAATAGAAGTATAAATATTCATTGGTAAATATTCAACACTCATTGCAGTGGACTCAATTTTCTCCCAAACTGCTCCTCAATAAATCAGCCCAAACCAAACAAACCCAGAATGTGATAAGAGTTTGTGTTCATTGACACAAATGTTTGATTGACACAGACAATATCTCAGTGAGCAGGGGTGGTCAGAGAAGGGGAAGGGGTAGAGGATGAGTAGGGGAAGGAGAAGGTGCAGGAGAAGGAATTCTTCATGACAGTGTTGGTGGGTATGTGTTCGTTAGGACAACTTACCACCAAGGACAACTTTTGAAACTATAACTCGTTTGATTCACCAAACTGACATAAACCACAATGAAAAATAAATTCAAACAAGCACTGCTTTACCCTCTCACTGCTTGGGGTCACAAACAAAACTTTTTTCTCCACCCTCTCCCTCCCCTCCATTACCAGATGCCAGCGATTCCCATTCTAAAATCCATCAAGCAACAACAGCTGAATCAGGAGGTAATTTCAGGAGCTAATTTGCTCAGGTTTGGGAGGGCGATGTCACGCTGAATTCCTGGGATTCACAGTGGGCAACCATGGGATTTCACCAGAGGGGTGTCTATAGGATATATTGCTTCTTCCCAGTGTCGCCTGCCCCAGTAATTCCTCCTAGGAGTGGTGGTAGATGACTGGAGTGACGCAGGTGCAGCCCACAGTGATGACCCTCTTCTCCAGGCGGTAGCTGGGCCGGCAGCCCTGCTGCTCCCGCCGCAGGACGAGGATCTCCTGCTTGATGGGGACGGAGTTGAGGCTGTGGTCCTCCTGCCCCAGGGGGCTCACACAGCCAGAGAGGCGGCACTGGGCGTCAGCAATCACCTGGGGGAAGCGGTTGGGATCCTCGTCGAGCCTGGGGATGGGCACATGAAAGGGATTTATGTCTTTGCACAGCACGGGTTGGCAGGATCTTCTCCATCTATCTCCATGGAAGCACCTTACTGTTCATCCATGCACTCTCACTGTGAGACCTGGCCAAATAATTTCCCTGTCCTCAACATTTTTTGGAATTATTTCCTAGAAATGGAATCAATTTTGGGAGGGTAATACTGCTGTATCATTCTTTGAGAGCTGATGAATGGAGAGGAGCTGAGTTAAATACAGAACTGATTGCAACCGCTCAATTCATTTTTTTAATGGTTTTAAAAATGGTTTTAATTTCAGAGTTCAGAAACTTCTTTTAGTTTGGAATATTTAGAATTACAATGGACTGATATCATTCTTTTCCCAGAGGAATAATTCGTTTCATCATCATTTCAACCCCATGAGGTGCTATAGGCTGGAGGCAGTTTGGCTGGAAAGCTGGAAAAGGACCTGGGGGTGCTGATTGACAGTGGTTGAACATGAGCCAGGTGTGCCCAGCTGGCCAAGAAGGCCAATGGCCCCTGGGCTGTCCCAGCCCTGGTGTGGCAGCAGGATCAGGGCAGTGCCCATCCCTGTGCTGGCACTGCTGGGGCACCTCCAGTGCTGGGGGCAGCTCTGGGCCCCTCAGACAAGAGAGACACTGAGGGGCTGGAGCGTGTCCAGGGAAGGGTACAGATCTGGGGAAGGGGCTGGAGCAGCAGGAGTGGCTGAGGGAGCTGGGGGGGCTCAGCCTGGAGAAAAGAAGGATCGGGGGGACTTTTTCACTCTCTCCAACTCTCTGACAGGAGGGTGGAGCCAGGTAGAGGTCGGGCTCTGCTCCCAAGGAACAAGTGACAAGAGGAAAAGGCCTCAAGTGGTGCCAGGAGAGGTTTAGATTGGGTATTAGGAAAAATTCCTTCCCCAAAAGGGTTGACCAGCCCTGGCACAGCTGCCCAGAGCAGTCATGGAATCACCATCCCTGAAAGGGCTTAAAAACTGTGTAGATGTGACACTTGGGGACATGGTTTAGTGGTGGCCCTGGCAGTGCTGGGGGAATGGTTGGACTCCATGGCCTTAGACATATTTTCCAACCTAAATGATTCTGTGGTTGACACAGGTTGACAAGATGATTAGAAACCTTTCCAAAGCTCTGCCAACAGTTTCTCTTGGAAAAATCTCACCCAACATCAAAAATCAGCACATGTCAATAAGTGTTTGCAATATTTACAGGACTCTGGGCATATGCTGAGAAACAGACATTGTTCACCCCAAAAAAACCCTCTGTGTACACAGACATCACAATTTAGATAACAAGTAAACAGTTACCTGTAATCCCAAGGAGCGAGAGATCGGTTCCTGATATCATGGACCATTCTAAAGGCATGATGTGACTTGCTGATACGAATGTTGACTTCCACTGCTGTGGGGGATTTGAAACCCTTTTGATTCAGGCAATCTTCACTCAGCCTCACAGAAGCACCAGCCTTGTTGGGTTGAGCGTGAACTACTTTCTTATGGGGTGAGCTCCTTACAGTGAGTGCTAGAACCAGCACCAAAAACAGTGATCTGAACTGGGAGAGAGGAAAGTTATCTTAGTTCTATCCTGTCAATAAAGGGAGAGCACAAAGAGCCAAGTCCTTACTAGACTGGACTATCTTCATACTTATATTTGGGTGAGATGGGCCAGCATGAGCAAAAAGCCCAACACCACAAATAAAACTCATCAGAACAGATGCTAAATTCTGATTTAAATTCTGATTCATAGTCAGCTTTGCACCAAGAAGAGCTTCCCTTCAACAAGCTGCAAAAGGTCCTCCTCCACAGGCACACAGCACTGTCTTATGGTCTACAAAGTGGGGTAAGGACTCAGCTGACCTGTGCCTCAGAAATGCACATGTCAATAAGATTTCTCAGGACAGTAAAAAGACTGGCCACCCACATCTGCTGGAAATAGCCCTTTTTCCAAGGAAATCTGAGATTCTCAGGCCATCTCCAGTAGACAGACTTTTAGCGACTCATAGAGTCATAAATGTGTTGGAAGGGAACCACAAGGATCATCAAATCCAACTCCTAAAAAGAAGACAAAATAAATGAAGAGGTTTTAAGGAAACCGCAGGAGCTGACTGTGCTGTAAATGTTACCCAGGTTGAAGTTCAAATTCATAGATCTTCACAGTGAAATTTCAGCAATTTTGATAACATGTTGTCTGAAAAAAGGACTGTCTCCCCCAAGCACTGATAACTAAGAGATAAATAAATAATAAATAGTCCACCTCATCCTTGTCACTCAAGCATCAAATACAGCTGCATCAGACAGAATCAGCATCCCATTCAGCTCCTACCAGGACCAAAAGGTTTTCTCGTAGAAATCACAGGATCTGCACTCCGCTTTCTCTCCTGTAGAAAATATTTCTTAACCTTTATATTAAATGTAAGCACTTACCATGGCAGTGTAGCTGGAAAAAGCCATGGCAACCTCTCTGCTGCTTTGGGTGGATGCACAGGGTGACAAGGCACAAGAGTTCTCCTTCTCTGAGACCCCTTCCACCTGCTTGTGTCTCAAAGCCAGTTGTGATCTCCTTTTTATAGCAAAGTTCAGCCACTACCACCCTTTCCACTGCAGCGCAGATGCCTTACCTGACCTGAGGTTAAGAGCTGATATTTCATTTCCTAGCCCACTTCCTCCCATCTACCTCCAAAAAGGGGAGGGTAGATACTATCACCAGAATCCAAAATTAGCCAATACCATTTATTCAGGCAGATAAAGAGATAAGGAAAGAATAAGAGAGCAAAAAAATCATTCAGGCAGCTTTTTTTTTTTACCCCCTCCCATCCCCTCTTTCTAATAATAATATTCTTTCACCACAAACACATGTGTGGATGCACTTCCACGTGCCTCACACAAACCAAACGGCAGAGATGAGCAAGTTTGCAAAGCCAGGCACCCAGCAAGGCTTTCAAAATGAGGACAGGACGTGGGACTTCACCGTTTAACCTCCCTTGGCCTCAACTGTACAATTCATCTCCACCTGTGTCTTACAAGGACTGGGTAGGGGGAGAATAGGAGCCACAAGGAATTCCTCCTGGGAGACCTCAAAGCACCAGGACCTGGGATGTCTTTCCCTTTCACTGCTGAGTCCCATGCTGACATGTTCTGGAGAGCTCTTTGAAAAGGTCTGCTCTCTTTGAAAGGCCCTGTAAGGGCCCTGAGGGCACTGATCTCCCCTAATGGCCTCAGCCACCATCAGCACGGCCCCAATTCAGATCAGCTTTGACTCCTCAGGCAGTGCCTGCCTGAGCTATTGCTGCTTTCCTGTCCCTTCTCTGGCCTTGTCAGCTGGGTGGACCTTGGAGCAGCATTGCTCCTGGATGGACTCCTTGGACATTCACGGTGGGGAATGGAGCTGGGGAAGGGTCTGGAGCACCAGGAGCAGCTGAGGGAGCTGGGGGGGCTCAGCTTGGAGAAAAGAAAGCTCAAGGGGGGACCTTCTCCCTCTCTGAAACTCCCTGACAGGAGGGTGGAGCCAGGTGGGGGCCAGGCTCTTCTCCCAGGCAATATGTGACAGGACAAGAGGATATAGTCTCAAGCTCTGCCAGGGGAGGTTTAGGTTGTACATTAGGAAGAATTTCTTCTCAGAAAGGGTAATTAGGCATTGAAATGGGCTTTCCAGGGAAATGGTGGAGTCCTCATGCCTGGAGGTGTTCAAGGAAAGACTGGACGTGGCACTCAGTGCTCTGGTGTGGTTGATGAGGTGGGAATTGGTTAAAGGTTGGACTCAATGATCCCAGAGGTTTTTTCCAACCTAAATGATTCTATGTGACCTGCCCATGGCCACACTGTACTGTATTCAGCTTAACTCTCCTCTGAGTGCCACAGGGGCTAGAGAAAATATTTTTCAACAGTTTTTCCTTATTTTAAAGTGTCTGAAAGGGCTGTACCACCTCCACCAGAGCAGTGGCTGTAGACAGTGATGGCATAGCAGTGGTGAGGGGAGAGGTGTGGGGAGCAACTGGGAGCAGAGGTTTTCCTGGTAGCATTGGAGCAAACTCATGTGGAGTCAATATGTATATGTGTGTGTATATATGTGTATATATCTATAGATATACATGGAATCACAAAATCAATTAGGTTGGGAAAGACCTCTGAGATCATCAAGTCCTACCTATGCCCTATTATCACCATGTCAGTTAGACCATGCCACAAGGTTCCATGTGCAGTCTTTCCTTAAACACCTCCAGGGACAGTGACCCCACCACTGGACCTCTCCAGCAGCTGCCCCTGCGTCCCACAGTCCCCCATCACTTCATGCACAGACACAAACACCCACCAGTGGCTGCTCCTTACCAGCAGCCAACTCCCAGATCCCACAATCTCCCCAGTAGCTAGTCTAGACCTCCCAGTATTTCCAGTAACAAATTTGCAGACCCTCTAGTCTCTGGTCTGGCATCCTGCCCAGATTTGTGGCTGCTCCAATCCCCAGAGCACGTCCAGCTTGATGTCTTTAGCATTTCCACGCTGACATACACACTCCCATACACACATGTTCCTTACTGATCCACCTTCACCCTTTCCTTTCCCCAACTTTGCTCCTTCCTCTATACACCCCATAAGTCTTGCACAATCCCAAATACTCTTCCCAGCACACCATAATAAATCCCATAATCCTGTAGCCAGCAAGGTGATGTGGGGAAAGCCTCCCCCATGAACTTGTCTGGGGGGACTCAGATGTTTTCTGGGGTTGACCATCCCCTTCGGACAGCCCTGGAAGAGCTGGGTCAGGGGCTTTGTTGGCACTGTGTTACTGGGGTTCCTCCACCTGCTTCCTCCACTCCTTAGTGTTTATGGAAAATTTAATCACTCTTAATCAGGTAATCCCCATTTTATCGTTAGGGGAGAGAGGCATGAAAATAAAAGTGGAAACAGGACTCTGCATCCTGTGATCCAGAAAGGAGTAGCCACAAACTGAAGGGGAAAGACCAGTGCATGTGATGTTTCCCCAGAAGTACCAGCAGGTCTCTTTGGGAGTAAAAGCTATTTTTATGGCAGAAAAAAAGCCTATATAACCCCTTCAAAAACAGCTTTTCTGTTGGCTCAGCCAACTCTACCTTCTTCCCTTCCCCAGTGGAGAAAAGCCCTGAGAGAGCCATGTTTCCATGTAGCCAAGCTGGAAGTAGAGGACTGAAATGTAGGACTCTTCACACAAATTCATTTTCAGTCCTTCAGGAAATCAACAGATTCATGACGTTTTTGGTCCTACAGAAAATCAGAACCCTCTTACAACTCTGTGTAATTTTCCAGTGAGCAGGGACTAATCTGGTCTGAATAATACCAGCAGAAATCTCCATTGACTGATGTTTTACATCACTGCAGGATGTTGTCATGATTTTGTGGTCTGGATCAACTCTCAGCTCAGAGACCAGAGACTCTTTGCACGTAAACTTTTCACATTTCAGGTTACTGTGTTTACCTGACGTAACACAAATCCTGTGACACATGTTCCTATTCTGACTGTTCTATGTATCCGCCAGCGCACCTACTCAGATGCAACGCTGAGCGTGGAAGACCAAGAGAGGGAAGAATTACCAGAAATCCACCTTTTTTAGCCCAGAAACTGACCTCCTTTTTTTCTCCTGAGCGCTCAACATGAAGGGAAAGGGCAGTGCCATGAAAGTAGGTTGGATAGTGCAGGAACAGGGTTAAGTGGAAAATGTTACGTGTGATGAAGCAACGATGCCATCACACCAAATACTGGGTTATGAGCCCCCAACCACTTTCCATTCACATCTTGCGCCTTTAGCAGCCTGTAAATTCAGCAGCAGTTCCCTCTTTGACCCGAAATTTCCTATGATTGAACTTGTCTTTCATTGAAGCTCACTGAAAATTTGATTGAAAGGGGTCACTGAATACAAATTGTTAGAAGGGAGGAAAAATACTCGTATTCATGGAACCACAGAATGGCTTGAGTTGGAAGGGACCTTAAAGATTGTCTAGTTCCACTCCCCTGCAATGGGCAGGGACACCTTCCACTATCCCAGGTTGCTCCCGTACATCCTGGCTTTGGACACTTCCAGGGATGGGGCAGCCACAGCTTCTTTGGGCAACCTGTGCCAGGGCCTCACCACCCTCACAGGGAAGAATTTCTTCCTTAAATAAAGGAATATATAGTTATTCCAAAAAGCTGTTCACTGCCACACGTCCCAGCCTTGGAGCAGGGATGGAGACTTGGATATAAACCAGAAAGTTTTAATTTCACTTACAAGAATTCTTCTACTCTTGAGTTCCTATAAGGAAACCCCACTGTTTGCACTGCAGGATTCATTACACACAGGTTCAGGTTTTCACAGCACTGCAGGCATAAGAAATTCCTCATTTCAAGTTGGGCTTGGACCACAGAACCACAGACTGGTTAAGGTTGGAAGGGACCTTAAAGCTCCCCTCATTCCAAGCCTCTGCCAGGGGCAGGGACACCTTCCACCACACCAGGTTGCTCAGAGGACATCTCATAGCCTGCAGCAGCAAAGGGCTGAGACTGCAGCCTCTGAAAGCTCTGGATGTCACCAATTAATATTTCAGGCTGAGGTGGCTGCAGCACAGGGTAGGGCTTGTATGTCCAGCAGCTTGTTCCTGCCTCTCATGCCAGATTTTATCCTTCTGATATGTGACACCACAAGATCACCTTCTGGTTCAGAGCTCTGACCGATCACATCCATGCAGGGTTTTATCACACCCTGGGCAGGGTTTGCTCAAAGGGCTTTATCACACCAATAAAATTCGTGGCCAAGTGCAGACCACAACCAAGAGGTGTGAACTGAAACCACCAAAATTTAAGGGCAAATGTGGCTGCCAGGTGTGCCACAAGTACCACCAGCAGAAACCTCTGCATGGGAATGTTGCTCCAGCACAGCAGTGACCAGACCTCTGTGTAACAGCTGTGGCACCTCAGAGGGGACCAGTGGCACCTCTAGGCTCCCTCCACAGGCTGAGGACAAACCTCATTTTTGGCTGTCACCCCTGAGTCTTCCTCATGCTTTAGTCAGAGCTGTGGGATGAATGGGAGGCAGGGATTACATGATGTTGATGGTGCTGGTGTAGGGAATTCACTCCTAATCCCTGCAGTCTGAGTGTTCACCTGTCCTGCAGCGGGGAGATAAATAGGGGGGTTGATTTCTAGAATCAATAACCCTGCAGAGAAGGGGTGGACTCAGGGTTTGAGAAATACAATACTAAGGTACAATGTGACAAGGGCCATGAAGATGGTCTGAGGGTTGGAGTACCTCTGCTATGGAGACAAGATGGGAGATCTAGGGTTGTTCAGCCTGGAGAAGACAAGGCTCCAGGGAGACCTGAGAGCCCCATCCAGTGCTTAAAAGGGCTCCAAGAAAGCTGAAGAGAGACTTTCAACAAGGGCTTGGAGGGACAGGACAACAGGGAAAGGCTTCACACTGTCAGAGGGAAGGGTTAGATTATATATTTGGAAGAAATTCTTCCCTGTGAGGGTGGTGAGGCCCTGACAAAGGTTGCCCAGAGAAGCTGTGGCTGCCCCAACCCTGGAAGTGTCCAAGGCCAGGTTGGACAGGGCTTGGATAATGCAAGGTGTCCCTGTCCATTGGACAGGGACAGTTCTACCGGATGAGCTTTAAGGCCCTTTCCAGCACAAATCATTCTTGGATTCTATAAAATAAGATGCCAGGGAAGTACTGAATCTATGATTCTCTGATTCTATGAAATTACTGGGTGCTGGACTAAGCCCATAGCAGGACAGATGGGTTGGTTTTTGGGTGAGGCACGAAGGTAGCAATAGGCAGGCTCTGTGTCAGGTCACTCAACTCACAACAAGGGTCAGCACCAGAACTGGGGCTCCTCTTCTCAATCCCATACAGCAGGGATGAGACCAGAGAAATTAGGGACACAACTTGAAAGGAGGTGACAGGGAACGTACATGACCAAAGTCTTTAGTTGTTTTTGTTGGATTCCCTGAATTGTTACTTTTCTTACCTGTGATCTTTAATATCAAAAGGAGCACGACATCACTCAAGAAAGGCTGCACACTTCCCATGGGATCTTCCCTATTGAGCCCCTGATATTATTCAAGCCAGGTTTCTTGAGAATTACATCCTCCATTCTATTCTCTCTTTGCTTTTCTTTTAAAATATCACATACCTCATCATCATTTTCATCCACTATGGAATTTTTAAGTTTTTCTCCATCAGCAAGAACAAAGCCTGGAAATTTAATATAACAGCAAATAATAT
>VYXB01006914.1:97506-109866 GCA_013397135.1 Pachyramphus minor | reverse complement strand
TTCCCTTCCCTGAACACGCTCCAGCCCCTCAGTGTCTTTCTTGTAGTGAAGGGCCCAAAACTGAAATACATTTTCATATTATATAATTTTGTTATAATACATATAAAAATACAGCAGATGTCCACATGGCTGAGCATCCAGGAACTGGATGACCTCTCTGGTGGTCATCAAGGATTCAGGCTGTTGGTCAGATCCAGCTGATCCCCACAAACCTTTCTGCCTGTGAGAGTTGTTTGTTTTTCCCATGTCACCAGAGGCCCAATTTCCAAAGACGGACAGAGGTGGCCACCAGTACTCGGGGGAGGTAGACAGCCATATCCTGCCACTCCAGGCTATGGGATAGTAAAATAAACCAGATTTTTCTACCCTGGAGCTCCTCCTGGTGTTTTATCTTGGGAAATTCAGTATTAGCAGTTCCCCGGCTGTAAGGGCAGGAAAAACATAAATTGTGGAATGGACCTAAAGCTCATCTCATTCTGAACCCTGCCATTGGCAGGGGCACCTTCCGCTATCCCAGGTTGTTCCAAGCCCCATCCAACCTGGCCTTAAACCCTTCCAGGGGTGGGGCCGCCACAGCTTCTCTTGGCAACATGTGCCAGGGCCTCACCACCCTCACAGGGAAGAACTTGTTCCCAACATCCCATCTCTCCCTGCCCTCTGGCAGTGGGAAGCCATTCCCCCTTGTCCTGTCCCTCCAGGCCCTTGCCCAAAGTCCCTCTCCAGCTCTCTTGGAGCCCCTTTAGACACTGGAAGGGGCTCTCAGGTGTCCCAGGAGCCTTCTGTTCTCCAGTTGAACACCCCCAGCTCCCCGAGCCTGGCTCCATCAGAGACCATCTGTGTGTTTTACTCACTTTCACCAATCTTTGCAGTTTTATGAGACCCAAAACTGTCTGTGGGTCTGAGGTCACCCTGAAGAAGCACAACACATCCAATCAGAGATCTTTAGGAAGCTACAAACATGCAAAATCCCCTCTCAAACCACTGTCGTGGCTGTGTTGGATGAGAGAAGCTCAAAAGTCCAGCTTTTATAGTTGAGCAGGTCTGTCTGCAGAAGAAAAATGAGAGATCCCCCTCCCTAGACACTGAGATGCTGCCAAGATGCAGAGCTCCAGGTGGGCAGAGGCAGGAGATGCTCACATTTATTGCTCACTCATCTCACAGGAATTTCTGCATGTATTTGGTCCACCAAGGCAAAGGCACGTGGTGGAAAGACATTCCCAAGACCATTCCTGAGCCAAAAGGAGCTGGTAGCTCCCTGAAGGCTTTGCAGAGCAGCAAAGGTCCCCAAAAGGATGCAGAGCTGCACCCCCACAAGTGGAAATTTTACATCCAAGTAAGCAGAAAGCCATGGATTAAACAATATAGACATTTTTATTTATCAAATTAAGATTTAAGGCATCCAGAAACAAGGGAACATGAGCTGTGCAGGTGTCTGGGGATGGGCAGGGATAACAGCAAACAGCCAGTGCTGTTCAGGGGCTTCTCCAAAGTTTCATCTCAAACTCACCAGGATGAAAAAAGAAATTAAAGAAAATCCCAAACCTTCAGCAGCACTGGATCACAAGCAGCAAAGACTGGGCTGACTGTGGGGTCAGCTTGTCTTGAAAACCTTCCCCAGGGAATGATTCCAGGCTGAAAGGAGGAGAAGCTGGACATGGAACCCACCTGTGCCAGGGACACATTCCCTGGGCAAACTCTGAACACCTGTGTCCTTCCCTGGGGGCAAAACTCCCACCAGGGGTGTGAAATCCAGAAATAAGCTGACCATGGGCAATGGAGCAGGTCAGACCACACCTGACCCTCCAGCACTAGGAATCATCCTCCACAAGATGGGTGGGAAAAGCAGAACCAACTAGACAGGCATTAGGCATCTTTCCTTGTGAGACAAGCAGATCTAGGCTATACAATTTGGGGGAAAAAAAGGGAAAAATAAAAGCTTAACTAGTAGTGGAGCTCTCACACTGCTTTTCACCACTGCTATTGAATGTTGGATTCCTAAATCCAGATTTTTTTATTTAAAAAAAAATCCACCAAAAAGCCACCAAAGCTAAAGACTGGTAAGAACACTGATAATTTGCTCTTAGGTTTTTCCTTTCATCTCCTTTCAGGAACAAGCCAATCCCAAATGCTCCAGTCTGAAGACAGCAACAGCTTCCAGAGCTCCTGGCCCCTCTTCTTTTGTGCCACCAGTGCACAGCAAGGAAATGCAGAGACTTGAACTCCCCAAAGTCCAGCTCAGCCAGATGAAGGTTTCAGGAGAGAGCTGAAGGCAAACACAGAGAGTCTCCAGGCTGAGAGTCCACAAAAACTTGGGATCTTCCACCCAGAGGCTCAGATTAAGAAGATAATGTCATCAGACACCATGATCTGGTTGTCATCCTGCATGTGGGCCAAGGCCCCCTTCACCTCAGCCAGCGAGAAGGGCTCGGGGTTGTCGCGGTTGATGGACTCCATCACATTCTTCAGACCCACAGACTGGGCATGGGAAGCTTTGAAGACCTCCAGAAGAGCAGCCTTGAACGCTTTTAACCTGGACAGAGGAGAAGTAATCAGCCTTAGGGATCACACACAAGTCCTTCCCCTCCCTCCCAGCCCAGGATGCCTCGGTCCTTCCCCATTCCAGAGGAATGGGGAAAAGCCAAATGAGGAAAGCCAAAACCAGAGCTGGGAGCACCACAGATGCATCTCCAACACTGGGACAACAGCTTGGACCCACTGAGGGGGGTGGACACCAGGGATAGACTCCTCCTCCACTCACCTTGGCTCAGCCAACTCCACCTTCTTCCCTTCCCCAGTGGCCGAGGCTTCGGGCGTCTTCGGCGTGTGTGCCTGAACTGGAGCAGAAGGAAGAGTTACCTTCACCCTGCCTGGTGCTCAAGCACCCAGACAGCAAAGGCTCTTGGCCTCAGGATGGAGTGGGTGACACCAAACTGCCTCCCAATATTCCTATTTCTGCAGCAGTTTGGAAGTGGGCGGGAAAGAATTAATCAGCAATAGAATCATGGAATGTCTTGGGTTGGAAGGGGCCTGAAAGACCATCTCATTCCAACCCCCTGCCATGGGCAGGGACACCTTCCATTAGACCAGGTTGGTCCAAGCCCTGTGCAATAGGGTTTTGGACAGTTCCAGGAATGGGGCAGCCACAGCTTCTCTGGGCAGCCTGTGCCAGGGCCTCACCACCCTCACAGGGAGGAATTTCTTCTCAATATCCCATCTAACCCTGTCCCACACACAGACAGGTTCATTTGGATTTGTGGCACTGGATGGTGGCTGCACCACACCAGAAACCCCAGGAACACCAGCATTGCTGCTCCCCAGGCTGTGCAGCCCCACCAGGGCTGAAGGCAGCAGCACCCACAGGAGCCACATGCCACCAAAACCCCAGGAACTCACCCTGTGGCATCTCCTCCTCAGCATCACTGAAGTCATAGGGGTCGTAGGAGCCCCCCTCGCCTTCCGTGCGTGCCTTCTTCCTCCTGGGAGAGGGGACAGGAGCTCAGCCCTGCTCTAGCTGAACTCCCAGTAATAATTGGAGTTCAGGAGCCCATGCCCTGAGCTCCTGGAGATGTCTGGCCAGGAACTCACAGGATACCTGGGGTTCATAGGTAACCCCCCCTTTGGCCACAGATCCCTGCCCATGGCACAGGACCCAGCGGGCACCAGTCCCAAGGGTTGTGGCTGTTATGGAATCACAGAATGGTTTGCATTGGAAGGGACATTAAAGTTCATCTCATTCCAACCTTCTGCCACCTTCCAGTAGACCAGGCTGCTCCAAGCCCCGTCCAACCTGGCCTTGAACATTCCCAGTGCTTCAAATCTTTGGACATGGCCATCCAGGTAGTTCCTTATCCATTAAATAATCATGACCCTCTACTACAAATTGGTGGGGACAATCCACCTGGCTCAGCAAAATCTTCAGTATTTCCCCAAGGCCTGTTGCCTGTGGCAACCTCAGAAGGGGCTGATGTTCTTTGCATGACATCCCTCCCTTGCTCTGGCTCCTACCTCCTTGTCCTGCTCTCCTCCTTGGGCTGTGACTCCTCATCCTCCTCCTTCTCAGTCTCAGAGTCCTCCTCCACCGGCTTTCTGCGCTTCTTCTCCTTCTCCAGCACCTGTGTGGCAAAGGCAGGATGGACTGAGCCCCATTTCCACTCCAGCTGCTTTTAGGGGACCAAACTCAAGATCCCACCAGGGTGGCCTTATCCCACGCTATGTCCAGGAAAGGTCCCACCAGCAGCCCAGGGTGCTCAGCCTGCACCAGGCCCAACCTTTCCAATGACAACCCCAGGATCCCCCAGGAGCAGAGGGACACCTTTCCCCCACCTTTTTGAAGTAGGCAAACTGCACCAGCTCCAAAGCTGCCTCAGCATCCTGCAGATCCACAGTCTTGTTCATCCTGGCCTTGGCATGGGCTGTGGAGAGGCGGATCAAGGTCTCCAGGGTCCGGGCTGTGATGGGGGAGGTCTGGGAAGAGAGAAGGAAGTGTCTCTGTGAGGTTGACCCACACCACAGCATCCCACATCATATCCAAGGTGGGAAGCACTCATAAAGAAGAGAGAGGAGCCTGTGCCTCAGTTTCCCTTCTCCTGGCCCAGCAGGGAGCTGCTCCCAGGTCTCACCCTGGCGATGTCTGAGTTCATCTCGCTCTGGCTGCGCAGGCGGGAATATTCCTCCGCGATGTAACTCGCCGCCTCCTCGGTCAGCACAGGCTTGATCATCTTGGCTACATGGATGTACTTCCTCATGAACTGCATGCTGACAATCTTCTCCCTGTGGGAACACACGTACACCCATGTTCTCCAAGGCAAGGGTGGGTTTTCCATCCACTTTTTCCGCCCTTCAGGGGCATCCAGGTGTGTAGGGAATTCAGCTCCAGACGTTCCCCACCTTCCTGGCACAAGAGATCAAGCCCAGAGCAAGGCTCCCTTGGCATCCTGCCCACGTACCTCCCCCTGGACCACCTGCACCATCGCTGGCATTGGCAATCAGTCACTGGATACTCATGGATACATGAACCCACAGTGCTGGAAGCACCCAGAGGGCTCCAGGGGATGTGGGATGAAGGACTCACTTGCGGCGGTTGGGCCCATGCAGGAGGTCATCGTGTTTCTCATACACTTGGAGCTCCTGCTCCTCCTCCTGCGTGAAGTCGGGGTCGTCCGTGGCCAGGATCTCCACAGCACTGCCCAAGGGCATGGCTGGAGAGGGAAGTGTCACAGAGAACAGGCTTTTAGTCTCTGGAACAAATTCCAAAAGCCACCAAAACCAGCCCCCTGCAAAGCCAGGGGTGCTGAGCCCTAAGAGTTGCCACCAAGGGGTGACAACACACCACGGAGGGAGAGAGGAGGGAGCAGAGGTTACAAGGGACTCACCATCCCCATCCTGCTCATTGGGGTTGCGGTAGCGGTGCATCCGCAGGACGTGGTCCGAGATCTCCCTGTCCTGCTCGGGGTCCATCTGGTCCAGCACGATGAAGAGCAGGTCGAAGCGGGAGAGCAGAGAGTCCTGCAGGCCGATGTTCTCCATGGGCGTTTTGTACTGGTCGTACTGTGGAAGGATGTGAGGGGTTACAGGAGACCCTCACAGGCCGGTCCTGGCTGCCAGGGAGGCTGGAAGGACATCCTCTGGCCAGGACTGAAAGCATGGATGGGTGTCCTGGCAGCTGGACACCACGCCAAAGCCAGCCTGCTGCAGCAGAACAGCTGCTTTTCCCCATCCTGCAAGGTGGGTGTAGCTCTCATTTCCAAGGAAAACAAGTATTTTTCATGATCCCAGATCAGACACCCAAGACTGAGGCTCATCAACAGGATGAGGGTCCAGTGCCCTGCCCCAGACACACAGGCAGAATCAAGATGAGGTGAGAAATCCCAGGAGAGCCCTCTCTCCTCCAGGAGAGCCGTGAGCACAAACGGACAACAAACTGACAACGTCCCAGGGATCCCAATCCCAGTAAGAACCAAGTCACCGGTCTGGGGGATCCTCTGGGTTTTACCAGCTGCCTTCCCCCCAACATCCTGCCCCAGGGAGGGGACTGACAGCAGCACTCACCCGGCCATAGACGGGGTTGGCAGCGGCCAGGACGCTGCAGCGGGAGTTGAGCCGGGCCTGGATCCCAGCCTTGGCGATGGTGACACGGCCCTGCTCCATCACCTCGTGGATGGCCGTGCGGTCGATGTCGGACATCTTGTCGAACTCGTCGATGCACACCACGCCCCGGTCAGCCAAAACCATGGCTCCCGCCTCCAGGCGCCGCTCACCTGGGACGGGGTGGGAGAAGAGAGGGTCAGTCACCACCCAGCAGCCCCCACACACCCGCCCTGCCATCCCCATCCACCCCTGGGATGAGGGCAAGACTCAAGGAGCAACCTTCAGGGTTGCCCATCTCCCACCCAACTTGACAGGACAGAGGACACTTAAGATAAGGAGCAAGCCCATGAGAAGGACAAAATCCAGGCTGCTGCTGGCCCTGACATGGGATACACCAAGTAGAAGAGGAGTAAAGAAGACCACCATCTCATAGAGGTGGAGAAAACATCCCAAAACACCACAATCATCACCATAAAGCTTCCAGGTGGAGCAAGTCCTGCAAGCGCCGCTGCAGAACGAACATTATAGAATCACTCAGGTTGGAAAAGACCTCCCAGATCATGGAGAACAGCAGCCACAGACCTCACAGAGTCCCTCCCAGGTGGTAATAAGCACCACCCTGATGCTCCTCACCGGTCTCTGGGTCCGTGGTGACAGCAGCAGTCAGGCCAACGCCAGAGGAGCCCCTGCCTGTGGTGGGGATGGCCCGGGGTGCTGTGCTGAGCACGTAGCGCAGCAGCTGGGACTTGGCCACAGAAGGGTCTCCTGAAATGGAGAACAGCACCTTTAACAACCACACATCACCAACTGAATGTCACCTGGATGCCATGTCTAGTTTGGGGGTGCTCAGAGCACGAGCAGGTGGAGGGGAAAGGAAACAGAAGTGGGTTTGTTCAGTCCTCGGAAAATAAAGTGATTAGATGGTTTTCTTGTCATCATTAAGAGAACGGGAAGAAATACAGAAGATGTAGGGAGAATGTTGAGAGGTGATAGTGATGGGACAAGGGGGGACAGCTTGGAACACAAGAAATTCTGACTGGATGGTCAAGAAATCTCTTTGAGGGTGGGTAACACTGGGATAGTGGCCCACAGAGGTTGTGGGACCCCCTAGATTCACAAGAACGGTTTGGGTTGGGAGAGACCTTAAGGATCATCCAGTTCCAAATGCTGCCAGGGCAGAGACACCTTCCAGTAGACCAGGCTGTTCCATCTAACCTGGCCTTGAACACTCCTGGGGATGGGGCAGCCACAGCTTCTCTGGACAAGCCGGGTCAGTACCTCACCACCCTCACAGGAAAAAATTTCTTCCTAACATCTTGTCTAAATCTGTCCTCCTTCAGCTTAAAGCCATTCCCCCTTGTCCAGTCACTCCAGGCCCTTGTCCAAAGTCCCTCTCCATCTCTCCTGGAGCCCCTTAAGGCATTGGAAGGGGCTCTAAGGTCTCCCAGGAGCCTTCTCCTCTCCAGGTTGAACTCCCCCAGCTCTCCCAGCCTGTCTCCAGAGCAGAGGGGCTCCAGCCCTTGGAGCATCTCCATGGTCTCCTCTGAACCCACTGTAACAAGTCCACAACCTTCTTGTGCTGAGGGCTCCAGGCCTGGAACCTCCAGAGGTCCTGTCTAACCCCAGTTACTCCACGAAACTAAGTCTTAAAAATCATCCCTTCATCTCACCCCCTGACACCAACTAAGGGTGCCTCTGCCCAGCCCTTCCAGACCTATCAGCAAGATGTTGATGTCTCCTCGGATGCGGCTCCCGTTCTCCAGGATCTTCTCCACCCCTCCAAGCAGCATGCAGAGAATGGCCTTCTTGATGTACTCATGCCCATGGATGCTGGGAGCCAGAGATCTCGCCAACTGGTCAAAGATATCCTAAGGCAGAAGAGGCAAAGCATGGCCCATCACATGGACTGCAGCAGGTAAGAACAAAGCAACACTCTGACGGAACATTTCAGCCCAAATTTCAGCTTATTCCTATCGCAGAGCCACATGGATGAAAGTTATTTAGAAAGGAGAAGACCTTTGGTCAGATTTTTCTTCCAATGGGGCTTTTCTGAAGTCCTGGACCATCCTGTCACTGTCACCCAAGCAAGCAATGGAAGCAGTGAGAGCAAGGATTGCTCCTCTACACACTATAGAGCAAAGCTCTGACCATAAGACCAGGCTGGGGCAGTATCTCACTCTGGTTGGGGTTTGAAGCGGAGAGTGGTGCTTCTCCTGCAGTGGAAATTCCCTGGAAACCAGCTGGCAGGGTCATGACACAGCAGAGCTGCCAGCAGGAAGGATGCTACGCTAGCAGCACAGAAGCAGCAACAAAAACAACAGGATCTGATCACAACCTGAGCAGAAAACAAGTTGGAAAATCCAGGAACACTGCCAAGAAGGTTGAAGAGTTACTTGCAACCCAACAACATCCTCCTTTGCCACATGCCAAGCTGCTCTGGCCAAAACTTCACGCCCAGACACAAGCCTGCCTTCCAGATGTGAGACCCAAATACCTTGGAGCGGTTCTTGCTGAATCTCTTGATCTTGGCCACGTCAGCAGCAGAGTAGAGAGGCCGCACGTCTTTGCTCATCTGCTTCACGTGGCAGGCGATGAGGATAGTCCTGGAGAAGGGACACAGCTGTGGTCAGCTCTGCAAACCCCACAAAGACCCCATAGAACTTCCACGGGGTCATCTCTTGCTCTAGAAAGCCCTGGAGGGGGGTGGGAAGCTTCAAGAGCTGTAGCCCCCTTGATCTGACTGTGCTGTGCCACCAGTGGAGTATCTTTAAGAGCCAAGAACCCCCCCTGGGCACAGTTGGAAGTCAAAGGTACACATTGTGAGGGGAGACCTCATTACAGGCTGCAGCTTCCTCACAAGGGGCAATGGAAGGGCAGGCACCAACCCCTGCTCTGTGACCAGTGACGGGACCTGAGAGATTGGCTGGAGCTGCGTCAGGGGAGGTTTAGGCTGGATATCGGGAAAGGTTCTTCCCCCAGAGGGTGTTTGGGCACTGAACAGGCTCCCCAGGGCAGTGGTCATGACCCAAAGCCTGAGAGAGCTCAAGGAGTGTTTGGACAACACTCTTGATGGGATTGTTGGGCCTGTCCTGTGCAGGGCCAGGAGCTGGACTCAGCGATCCTTGTGAGTCCCTTCCAACTCAGCATATTCTGTGATTCTGAGACTAATGCTAAAGATCAAGGTGCAAACCACTTCCAAGTGATTCAAGCCACTGTTTGTCCCAGCTCAGTGAGGGTCACCTGCCTGTCCCAGGTCTCACCTTCCAGAGATGTGACCCAACCAAAGAGGATCGGAGGGCTGAAGCCCAAAGAAGGCTCACCTGAAAGTCCCTGAGGTGTATCCCCCTTTCTTCCCTGGCAGGCAGCGGTATGTCCCCACCACCTGGATACGGTCCCCAGGCTTCACTTTGTCCACCAGGTCATCATCCAGAACCACATCCACTGAGCGTGGCAGCTGCCCCGCTGGGGCCTTCTCGGGCATCTCCTGGATGGTGATGGTCTGGTGGTCCTTGTAGACTGAGAGGCCAAACTCTGTCTCCAGGGGGTTGTTCTCTTCATCCTAAAAAGCAGGAACCCCAATAAAAAGATAAGCACCACTTTTCAGGAGCAGAGGGAGAAGGGGTGAGTCAGGTAAGCAGGGGGAAGACAGGCATCACCCAACAGGTACATGACTGCTGGAAAGGGTTGTTTTAGCAGGACTGGAGGCTGGTGTTCACCACCTGACACGTTCTCCCCAGAGGAACCTGCTAATGCTTCTCCCACAAGGCTAATTCCCCTCACCTTTGTAGGGTAGATGGCGGTGGATGGGAAGGCATCCAGGGAGGTCATGTCCGTGTATCGGCGCTCAATCGTCTTCTTGGTGGCCGGGCAATAATGGACACTCCGGACAATCTTGGGACGAACCACAGAGCCTGAGGTTGGAAAACAGAGGAGTTAAGAGGGTGGGATGTCCCTCCCTTCTGTCAGCAGACAGTCCCCAACAGGATCTCCAACACTAAACTGTACTTGGGTCACAACCTCCTGTCAACCATGGACAGGATTTGCTGAGCTCAAAGACCAACCCGACCCTCACGACCTTTTGCTAAGCCTCCTGTTCCCTGGCCCAGATCACCAGGACATAGAATCATAGGCGGCTTGGTTTGGAAGGGACCTGAAAGACCATCTCATTCCAACCCCCTGCCATGGGCAGGGATGCCTTCCACTAGCTCAGGTTGCTCCAAGACCTGTCCAACCTGGCCTTGGACACTTCCAGGGATGGGGCAGCCACAGCTGCTCTGAGCAACGGCCTCCCCGTCCTCACAGGGAAGAATTTCCTCCTAATTTCCAGCCTAAATCTACCCTCTTTCAGTATAAAGCCACCAACCCCCTTGTCCTGTCACTCCACATCCTTGTCAAAAGCCCCACTCCATGCCGTGACTCCTGGAGGGCTCCAGCTCTTCCACAGCAAACACCCGGTCCCACAAGCCCTGGGTTGTCCCCCAGCCTCACACTTTGTCACGATGCCCTCCACGCAGACGATGCAGCTGAGGAAAGAGGCCGTCAGTGTCCTTGGGGACACGTGCTTGGAGCCAAAGCTGCCCTCCAGCCCGATGTAGAAGTCCTCGTACTGCTTGGCGTAGGTGGCGTCCACGGAGGCGACGAAATCCTTCAGGGCCCGCTGGAAGGCGATCAGCTCCTCAAAGGCATGGCTCAAGAGCCTGCAACACAGAGAGGTGACAATGCAGATGGATCAGCCCCCCCTGCCATCCTCCTCCTAATTTAAACTTGTCCCATTTCCCCCATGTGCTCCACAAGTGGGGAAAAACCTTAAAAGTCCATCACAGCTCTGTGTGAGGTCCACGGGCACCAACATTCAGAAGATGCACAAATCCAAGCACATCTGGGAAGTTTCACATGCTCCATGGACAAGCCTGATCCAAAATATCCCTAAGCATCCTAAACAAGGCTGAGAGAGCTGTGGGTGTCCTGCCTGGAGAAGCAAAGGCTCCAGGGAGACATTAGAGACCCTTCAAGCGCCTAAAGGTGCTCCAAGAGAGCTGGAGAGGGACTTGGGACAAGGGCCTGGAGGGACAGGACAAGGGGGAATGGTTTCCCACTAACAGACGACAGGGTTAGATGGGATATTGGGAAGAAATTCTTCCCTGTGAGGGTGGTGACACCCCAGCACAGGTTGCCCAAAGAAGCTGTGGCTGTCCCAATCCTGGAAGTGTCCAAGGGCAGGCTGGACATGGTCTAACCAACCTGGTCTAACCCCCCATGGCAGGGAGGTTGGAACCAGATGTCCCTTTCAACCCCAATCATTCCATGATTTACATCATACAACCACCTCTAGTTTGCTGCAAAAGCTTTTTGTCAAATTCTAAGTTTACAGGCTTGGAAGGGATGAGTCTCAGGGGGGGGAAAGAACAGGTGCACCTTTTCCACAGGACCTGGTGCACAGGTGGCCCTTCCCTGCCACAAGGGACCTGCAAAACCAGAGTTGGAGCTCTGAAACCCCTTTCAGGTAGGTGCCCCCCGTGCCCACCCCCACCTGTTGGCTCTCCTCTCGTTCTTCCGCCGCAGGTCGTTGATGTTGACGAGGAGCCGACACTGGTTGTCACTGATCATGTCCCGGACCTTGCCTTGGTAAACCCCTTGGTCCTCCTGCAAGTGAGAGTAGGGGAAAGACACCAATAAAACCAACTCACCTCACACTCCCACCTGTGGGAGGCACCCCCCAGGAGCGATTCCTGCACAGCTTGACTCCCTTTATTCCCTGATGTGCCAACACAGGGACCAAGTGATCCCCCACCCTCGAAGGGTGGGGATGAGGAGGGGATACAGGGACCAGGCTCTGGTCCAGGTACTGCCCAACCCCCGGGGGGATGAAGAGGAGGGTAAGAGGCACAGGGACCAAATGCTCCCCAACCCCAGGGGGCCTTATTTTGGTCGGGGAAGTGCAGGGGCATAGGGACCAGGTACTCTCTAACCCCCCGGGGGTACATATTGGGGGCGGGGGGAGCATAGGGACCAAGTGCTTCCCAACCCCGGGGGCTCACGGGGGCGGGGGGGCATAGGGACCAGATGCTCCCCATCCCCGGGGCTACAGGAACCAGGTGCTCCCTGATCCTGGGGCGCCTATAGAGGGGAGGCAAAGGGACCAAGTGTTTCCCACCCCCGAGGAGTACATACGGGGTGGGGGGGTGGAGGGGGGGGACACATGAACCAAGTAGCCCCAGAGGGCACAGAGGGGATGCAGCACCCGCGTCTCCCAGCCTGTCTCACCTCATCATC
>VYXB01006914.1:28526-87576 GCA_013397135.1 Pachyramphus minor | reverse complement strand
CTCCCCACGGACACCCCCCCCCGTCCCCCGCACCCGGGATACCCCGCCGAGGGGCCCCTGTGGGTGCCCACTGAGCTCCCGGTGAGTTCCCGCTGAGCTCCCGGCCAGCTCCGCCGTCCCCACGCGGGTACCGCCGCTCGCTGCATCCCCGCCGCGGCAGGAGCATCCTTCCCCGCGGGGGCTGCGGGATGCAAGGGGAGTGGGGGGGTCGGTGGCCGGTGCCTGGCGCTTGCATAGAGCCCCCGGTGCGGGTTTTCCAGGACGTCGGGGTGCGGCGAGATGCGGGATCTCTCCCTCCTCGCCGAGCACAACCGTGGTCCATGAACCCGCGGTTGGTCCAGCGGCCAGGTGGGCGCTGGGGAAGAGCATCGGTAGGGGAGGAGTGCGCAGGGAGATACGCATTTTGCCTTAAATTCCCCCCCAACCCCCTGTGACCGGTAGCTCAAGGGCAGAGAGGTGGGCAGTGGTTTTCCGCCGTGTTTGTTTTTAATGGCTGTGGGTGGATTTTCCTTGAATGACTTTGATTCCCGGGATGTTCTTGGAGGCCGCGGGAAGGAGACGCGCAGTTCGGCCGTGAGCTGGGAGAAGAACCAGCTCCCGGTGTTTTCTTTGGAGCTCCTACCTCTCCCTTGTGCCTGAGGTGCCCCAGCTCGTGTCTCCATAGGGTCAACGAGGGGTTGTTCCCTGCTGATCTTCCCCAGGACACTTTGGGGTCATGTTCCCCTTGGATCTCATCTGGAAAACACCATGATCATCTCAGTTTTTGGGGGGGAAAACAATACTGTCTTGAAGTGTTCTGGTTTTCTTTGAGACAATTATATAGATATATAAGTTTGGGTAAACATTTAACAGTTGTCTTTCTCGGTGTCAAACTGATTCCTCTCCAGAATGAGCAGGGTTGGATATGGAGCATCCCGGTAGCTGCAGTGGGGTGGGGAGTGCCTGGGTACACAGGACCACTGGTCCCTGCACATTAAATAACTGTGCAGCTCCAGCAGTTCATCCCCAGGCTGCTTTAGCTGGAGCACACAGGGTTTTTTTCTGGGATGGGGAGGTGTGTTTTGCTGTGGGATCATCGCTTCAGAGCTGGAAAATGCCCCAGAATATTTTTGGTGCCATTCCTTTGGGGGATTGACAGGTTGGATGGGGCTTGGAGCAACTGGGTCTAGTGGAACCCCATGACAGGGGAGTTGGAACAATATCCCTAAGGTCTCTTCCAACCCAAACCATTGTAGGATTGTATGATTGCCAGCAGAGGATTAGGATTGGGATGAGTCTGATGCTGCCCTGGCAGCAGCCGTTGCAAAAGAGCAAAGTCATGAAAAGGTCGTGAAAAAGGATGAATCCAGCGGGTCTGAAGTCTGGTTTTGCCCTCTGCCAGGGCAGGGAGGGCACAGCCAGCTGTGAATTCTACCAGCACACAGTGCTCCTGCATTGGTGAGAGGGTGAGGGTGGTGATACAAATATTTGCAAACAATTCCTAGAAACCCCCATCTCGTGAGGCCAAACCACACGCCGTTACACATTTCCTGCTGCTCAGCCGTGGAAGCTGTGGGGTAACTCAGTGCACAGTGCAGGGTTTTCTGTTTCCTGGGCACTAATTGCTGTTATTTAGTTTTGCTGAAGCTGTGGCTGGAGCCTCTGGCCAAGCAGAGGGTTGTTCCCTGCAGATGCAGGGAGGGATGGCCAGTGTAAGCTGAGGACAAGGGAGGTGCCATCATCAGGTCACGTGTGTCCACTTGCAGCTACTTGCATGTCTTGAGTCAGGCACCAGCTTAATTTTTATCTGCCAGTGTACTTGGTAACCCTTGTTCCTGGGGTCAGATCAGTGGCCCTTGAATTGCATAAATAATTAATTTAATAAATCCCTCCTGAAGAATAAATTCCCAGGGAGGCTGCTGATGTTATACAGCTGCACAGATGTGGCCACACTTTACATCCTCCATCTTTCATAGAATTGTGGAATGGTTTGGGTTGGAATGGACCTTAAAGATCGTTTTGTTCCACCCCCCTACCATGAGCAGAGACACTTTCCACTAGATCAGGTTGCTCCAAGCCCCATCCAACCTGGCCTTGAACACTTCCAGGTAGTAAAGGGAAGCTTGCTCCCAGCTCTCCACCCCCAACAAATCATTGGGATTGAGCAGGGTTGTAAGCATGTGGATGCAGCACAGTCTGCATCCCTTTTTTGGGGAGGAATCCACCATCTGGCTCTTGCTTGGGGCCTTGAAGCCCCAGGAAGGGCAACACTGCCGTCACTGCAAACCCAGAACCTCACTGGGAGAGGCCATGGGATTAAATGGGAAGAGGTCCCGGATAGGGACAAAGACTTATAATGCAGGGAAGAGGAGAGCTCACAGCTCCAGGGGGTTGGCACAGAGCTCAGTCTCTCCCTGGCAGCCCGTCCTCTGCCCGCAGCAGCCGCCGTGCTCTGCATGATTTATATACATTTTTTTCGAGTGACCAAAGCTCTAAAATCTGCAACCTTAAAAAAAAAAATGTTTTTGTTCAAGAGGCTTTTGTGGACGACAGCAAAGCTGAGCAGCCTCAGCCCGGGGGCTCTTTTGGGGACAATTCACACCCCCAAACAGCACTCAGCCAGTTTGGTTTGGTTGTTCTGCCTGCAGTCTGGTGGTTCCAGGGTTGTTCCACCAGCAGGGAGGGAATTGCTGGCTTGCTGAGGTCTCCCCGTGGTTGCAGGAGTTCCCAGCTTCAGCAGATCTGTGCTTAAGGAAGATTTGTGGTGAAAGAAATTTAGAAGGTGAAAGTGGGATGCAACTGCAACAAATCCAGGCTCCTTTTTCAGCCAATGAGTGGGAAAAAAAACCCAGGCACTTCCCTGGCACAATTCCACTTCTGCAAATGGGTCAGTCCCACTCCATCAGTGATCCCTGCAAGACTGAATACAGCAGGCAGGGATTGGTGGGGGCGGCTGGACCAAAACCATGCCCATGAGTGACACTTCAGTCTCCTGATGGTCATTGACCAGGACTGTGTCCTGGTCTGGTTTAATTCCTGGTGTACTCATGGTGCTCCATCCAGGGATTTCATACCCACCTGAAATTAAGGCCCAAAGTTTTGGGCACTATGTTAGTTTTGCGTGGGAAAAGAAAGTGGTGAGCAGATCAGGAAAGCACAAACTGCAAAGGATTAGTGAGATCAGGAAGGAAAGCTGTGGAATATTACCTCGACCTTGAGCAGTTTTTGATATGGGAGGATGGATTTGCCAGAGGAGATAATTCTCAGCCAGGGTCTGTAAGTTATATTAACATTTTTGCATATGCCTGGTGCTGCAAGTGGGTTTCTTTTTTCAGGAACTGAGTGTATTGGCTGTGTTATCAGCAGCATCACCAAGCTTTAACCCTGGTTAGGCATGAGGAAACTGCAGCAGTGTTATCGCAGCAAATCACAAATGTGCCATTCCCTGGCATGGTTTGGGACTTAGCATAGTCCAGGAGTTGTTCCTGGCAGACAGTTTCTGTGTGGCCACCCATTTCAAGGGTGCAGCAGCACAGGAATGGCCAAACCAGCCTGATGGATCTCAGAGCTGAGGGCTTGGTGAAAATCAGCCCCCCCTACACCTGACATCTGGCTCAAGGTTTGGCCTCTCACAGTGCAGCCACCAACCTCATCCATGCTGGGTTTCCACTGCTCTGCTGTGCTCCCCCAAACACCACAGGACCTTGGGGACTCACCCCCTGCCCTCAGTAGGATGCTGTGGCTTTGCTGCAGGGACACTGTGTTTGCCAGCAGCTTTGTTTTGCTCCGCACAGCGTTCCCTGTGCTGGCTCCGCTGCTCTCATCCCCTGGCCCCATCCCAAAACTCAGACAACGCTGAGCCCATGTCAAGAGGCACTTGCTGCTCGGCAGGGCTGAGCTGGCTGCTGGCCCAGCTCGCTCCCAGGCCAGGAATTGCAGGGGAGCTGACACTGCCGTGGCTTCCGTGGGGGATCCTGCCACCTCCTGCTGGCTTTCATGGCTCATCTCCCGGCATCACGGGACGGTCGTTTCCTGAGCAATACAGGCTTGGACAAACCCTGCCTCAGCCACACGCTGTGCATGTGTATGTGTGCACAGAAAGGCAAAATTTGAGCCATTTTCTTTTATTTGAAATTTTCCACGAGGCTGCTTTGACCCTTTTTCTCAACAGATTACTTTAAGGGTTTTTTTTTTAAGGCTTTTTAAAGGGTTTTTTTTAAGGATTATTTTAAGGCTCACCCTTCAGTTAATCACATCACCTCTTGCCTTCCTGAGCATCCTAACCTGTGAAGGGCCGTGTTGGAGGAGTGATTGCAATTGTGCTGATGTAGATGTAACAGGGTAGGCAAGTGTGTCAAGGGAAATAAAATCTTCTGTGTAATGCACTGTTAAGTAGTCCCAGCACTGCCTGGTGCATTAAAAGCACAATATCTAGTTCTCATTAGATCCCCATTTCATAGATGGGAAAGTTTAAGCCCAATTTCCAGAAGCCAAAAGCATCTTTCTGCTTGTGGGGATTTCTGCTTCTTCAATGCTGGAGTGCAGGTCAGTCCTTCATACCCTGCTGTCCGCTCAGGGAGGGCTCATCCCTGGCACAAACCATCAAATCATAGAATCATAGAGTGGGTTGGGTTGGAAGGGACATTAAAGCTCATCTCATTCCACACCCCTGCCACGGGCAGGGACACCTTCCACTATTCCAGGTTGCTCCAAGCCCCATCCAACCCGGCCTTAAACATTTCCAGGGGTGGGGCAGCCACAGCTTCTCTGGGCAACCTGTGCCAGTTTCTGAGCGACATCCAAGTAAATCCCAGTAACTGCCTGTGGAGATCTAAGCCCCATGTAAAGCCCAGTCACTCCCTGCAGGAGGGATCTGAGTGCTTTGTGTGTCTGTTGCAGTTCGAGGAAGGTTGGCACCTAAGCCTTTCTCAGGAGAAGGACACTGATAATACCATACTACACAGGAATTGCTGCTTCAGGTGGTCTGTGGTCTCTTAGTTCCTCATCACTGGTGGGGCCTTTCCAAAACACCAGGCAAAATGGGATGGGGGAGCTGGCACTGTGCTCCCAGGGTGGTCTTTCAAAATTTGCCCAAAGCCCTCTATAAGTGATTTAGTTATAGGAGATATTTGTGCTTAGGGAGAAGCAGCCTGCAGGCAACAGGATTTGGGATGGGGCATTTCCATTGCATCTGAGCAGGGTGCAGCCCTGGTGCAGCCTCTCCCGGAGCTGATCTGCTCTTTGCCATCCTGGTGCTGTGGGAGCTGCAACACCAAAATTAACCCCGAGTAGGAAGGGGTCACAATAAAACCCTAGACTTCAAAATGACCTGGAGTCCCTCCAGGGCCTTTTGCTCAACTGCCAGAAGAGAAGAATTTAGGAATTAATCACCTGCAGCTCTCCAAACCAGTCAGCTGGCCACTGCTGTTATTTTCATGCTGTCCACAGCCACTTCTTTTTTTTTTTTCCTATTGTAAATGCAATGCATTTATTAAAGACTTCCCCACAGCTGAGTTCCCCCAGTTCTCCCTGCTTTGTTTACCAGGAATTACTGCCTTTTTGGGAGCCTGTGTAAACCTCTGATGCCTGAATACTAGTCTGCAAACAAATATATCACATTGGTACAGCCTCAGTCCCAGACAGTGAAGGCTGAGGCCAGACCGGTGGGAAAATCAACCTTACTATATAGGAAATTTTCTCATTCAAACCCTTCCATCAGACTGTGACCAAAAGGCAAAAGAGCTGGGAAAAAGCTCGGGTTTCCAATTACTCTCTTCAAAAGGGAGAGAAAAAATTGGAACGGGATCGTTCTCCTCCTGTGCCGAGGGTTTTTATTGTGGCTGTAATGATCCAGCCTGGCCATCGTCCACGCCCTCCTTCTCGCCTTGCAGCTCCCTCCCTGAACAAACGATACTTGGTTGCTATTAATTGGGAGCAGCCAAAATAACTGAATCCCCCGGAGATGGGGGGTGAGGACGGAATCTCAACGAGACACCCAGACGATGAATGTGGCTTTCAGCTGCTCCTACGCCCCCGTGAAGGGAAAAGAATAGGGGCTCTGTGAAAGCAAAACAGCCAGTGCTGACCTTGGGTTTCTGGGTTGGTAGTTTTTTGTTGGTTTTTTTTTTCCCTTCTTTCTCTCTCTTTTCTAACGTTAATTGCTCGTAGCTTTGCCCATCACATGATCGCTGGAAACTGCCAACTCGTTCTCACTCGTTAATGTCACAAGGTTTAAAATAAGCCGTCCACCGGGTTCCTGATTTAGTGCTGCGTATCAGATGTGTTTCTTGTGATTTCGGGCTGTTATTTTGAAAATCTCTGCCCCTCAACCTGTTAAAAAAACTGGCATTTTCCAGCTGTGAAAGCCTGCCTGGAATAATCTCTGCAGTCAGGGAGATGTGCAGTGTGTAACCTCTCAGAGCTGTGTATGCTGAGCTCTGGGGATGAGAGACCGTGGCAAAATCCTGGCACGGGCACACGCGGTGCAAGCCGGGGCCAGGCTGTGCCTGGGACAGACACTGCCTGTCTCCCTCAAACCCCTGTCAGCATGCAAAGCAGGCAGGCCATGGACTGTGGGAGGGGTGATGTGCCCCTTGAATTCCTGTGCATCCATATTCCCAGGCTTGGTTGCTGCCTTCCCGTATGTCTTCTGGCTGCCTCTGCTCTTCATGGGCAGGTTTCAGGAGATGAACGCTCTGACCTTGCTCCCTGTGCTGGTCTGTGTTGTATTAGAGGTGGTTTCCAGTTCCTGATATCCGGGGATCCATTCTAGCATTACTCTGTGTCCTCCAAGTGGTGAGGAGCTCCAGCATGGCCTCTCTCCTTGTGCCTCTCCATGATGATCCTAAAATCACAGAATGATTTGGGTTGAAAGGGACTGTAAAGCTCATTGTGTTCCAACCTCTGCCATGGGCAGGGACAGCTTCCACTATCTCAGGTTGCTCCAAGCCCCGTCCAGCCTGACCTTGAACACTTCCAGGGATGGAGCTGCCACAGCTTCTCTGGGCAACCTATGCCAGGGCCTCACCAGCCTCACAGCCAAGAATTCCTTCCTGATATCTAATCTAAATAATCTAAATTCTTAATGTCTAATCCAATCAATTAATCTAAATTCCTAAAATCTAATTTAATCTGATGATTCCCACAGGTGCTTAATACTTTATTTGGAGGGTTTTCCAGCATTGTGGAGGGATAAATTGGGTTGAAGAGTCAGTCCTGAGCTCCCTGTAGTAGGCCCAAGTCCTTGGACCATGCTTAAAGGGAAGCTGGGAGCTGTTGAGCAGGGATCTGAGGCCTCTTGCTGAGTTACATCAGAGCAAATGCTGGGAGCAGTGTAGAACACATTATGACACATTGATGGACAAGGCAGAGGAGCTTAGGACACACAAAGCACTTCAGGGTCTGTACTGTCACCTCTGCACAGGGCAAAACCTGTGCATGAGGCCTGGGGAACATCCTCTGGAGAGAGCAGGTGCCTTCGTGCTACAGTGACGAGACACATTTGGTGTGGGAAGGGAGCTCTTGTCTGTGCATCAGACCAGGAAACCAGATCCATAAAATCTCCATGTCCTTCCCACCCCACCGTGCTCAGCCTCCAGCCTATCTCTGTCCAAATCATCCAGAGATCTGGGATAATAGAGGGTGAGTACTACAGCGTTGCACAGCCAGGGATGTTCTTGTTTGGGCTTTGCCTTATGCTGAAATGTTCTTGTTTGGGCTTTGCCTTATGCTGAAGCTCAAGTCTAAATTAGTTTGGATGAAAGTTGTGTGGTGAGGCCCTGGCATAGGTTGCCCAGAGAAGCTGTGGATGCCCCACATCCCTGGAAGTGTTCAAGGTCAGGTTGGATGGATCTTGGAGCAACCTGGACTAGTGGAAGGTGTCCCTGCCCATGTCAGGGGTTGGAACTGCATAATCTTTAAGGTGCCTGCCAACCCAAACCATTCCATGGTTCCATGGTTTATGAATAAACCTTTCTTTCTGCATTGTCTGCAAGGAGCCAGAATAGACTACCTGGACATTAGGAAGGGAGTGATGGCTGTTTTTCCCACCATCCCCTCACAGGAGTGCCCCAGAGTCAAAATTTGCCTTGCCTCCCTAAATTTTGGCGTGTAACTCCACAGGGATAGAGAGGCTGCTGAATGAACTGTGTGTCCCGTCACAGATCAGAACTGCAGACCCTCAAGAGAGAAACAAAATCTTTGTGAGTGTGCACAGCATCAACCCCCCAGCAAGTGTGCTCTTTTCAGTCTTACACATTTGTGAAACTACACCAGGATTTTCAGGGACCATTTTTCCTTGTTGTGGCTCAGGCAGCTCCATCACACTCAGCAGACAAATTCCCCTGAGGCAGACAGGGAAAAAAAAAAATCATCCTTGAGAGGTACTAAGGGAGAAAGCCTGTAAAGTGCAGGGCAGAAAGAATTTGCTGGAAAATGAAACTTAATTATGACAACTACCATCTGCTAGAGTAAGGAAGCAGCATGAAAATATTTTGTCTCTTATCAGATGTTGTGGGTTGCAAGAGGAAGTGGGACTTGCCACCTGGTTCAGAGTCTGCTCTGACTTTGCTCTTGTGTTGTCTCACTTTGGGACTGCCAGGTCCCACTTCCCTTCTTTCAGAAACTCTCTCATGGTGGTTAAAACACTGTCCTGTCCCCTGGATCACCAACCTGGCATGAATCTCCCATCATAGTTAATTCATGGAATGGTTCTTAAAGCTCATCTAGTTCCAACACCTTCCGCTAGGCAAGGTGCCCGCACAAATTGTTGCTCTGTCTCACCTCTGGCCACAGCCAGAGGATGCAACCAGGAGAAAAATACACAGTTTCCTACACTCAGACAAAATATCATTTGCTTGCATTTAGTTTTGGCCATCTCCATCCACTGCATCTCCAGTTGGGTGCATGTCAGATTAGGACTCAGATCCCACTCCTGCAAACCTGTGTGTTGGCTGCACAGGAATAAGGGGCTACACCAGCATTAATTTTGGTTCAAGCATGAGCATCTGTGATGAATTCTCCTCAGTTTTGTGTGGCATAAACACCAGAGGGGAAGAGAAATATCCAGGTTATTGGGGAACAGAGAGCTGGGAGGTCTTCTCCAGACATTAGGATCCTGCTGTGCCCTGAATCTGAATCTTTCCAGACAGAGCTTAGGATCTCTGGAAGTTGCCAAGGAGCAGAGCAGGCAGAGAAGTGCCCAGCACTGGGTTTGGCTGTTCTGAATATTCAGACACATTTCTGCCAGCCCCTCCCAAAGCTCCAATGCTGTACCCAAACTGCAGCCAGCCTGGATGCAGTGTCTCTCATTCTCTATCCCCTCCCAGTCCTGATGCTTCTTACATGTGGAGGAATGAGGGCTGCAGGTTTGGAATTCTGGATTTCTCCATTTCTCCCTTTGCCAGCAACCCCAGGCATGTAACCCTTGTGCAAGTTGTTTGGTGGCGAAGCTGAGCTTCTTTGCAACCTCCATAATTTGGTTGGGACCTCTTCACTCATGTAGGCAGGTTATTCCTTAGATAATTAATTACACCCCAGTTTTGTCCCTGAGCATTTTGTTCTGGGGGAAGGGGTGAAAAATCCCCTTCACAAATCATCAGGTGCTTTCTTGCCATCAGGTGCTTCTTCCACCCCCATGTTGGCAGCTCCTGGCTCCTCCTGAACATGCTCCAAGCCCGAGGAAGTGAGGAGGAAGGGCAGGCTTGTGACATTGCTGTGGCCATCTGACATAGGCTGAACTGCAGGAACAGGGCTGTGCCATCCTTCTCCATAATGAATTTAGGCCTACTGGCCAGGGAACAGGTACCCCCTGGGAATCCTGTACTCCCTCAGACCCTCCTCTAACTCCCCAGAAGACCTGGTATCCCCTAAAGTCACCTCATATTTGTAGAATCATGGAATGGTTTGCATTGGAAGGGACCTTTAAGACCATCTTGTTCCAAACCCCTGGCATGGGCAGGGACACCTTCCATTATCCCAGGTTGCTCCAAGCCCCATCCAAACTGGCCTTGAACACTTCCAGGGATGGGGCAGCCACAGCTGTTCTGAGCAAAGGCCTCACCACCCTCACAGGGAAGAATTTCTTCCTTACCTCTAGTCTAAATGTACCCTTTTCTTTAGCTTAAAGCCATTCCCCCTTGTCCTGTCCCTCCAGCCCCTTGTCCCACGTCCCTCTCCAGCTCTCTTGGAGCCCCTTTAGGCGCTGGAAGGGCCTCTCAGGGCCAGCATCTTGATGGTGCCATGGCTAATCCCACGAGGAATGCCAGCAATGCACCACCATTAACATTTCCTCTTTCTCCCCTCCCCTCAGAGCGCCAAGACAGCATTCCGTGGTGCCTGGCAGCGGGATGACAGCCATCCTGGAGCGGATCAGCACGCTGTCCCTCAGCGGGCAGCACCTCAGCCGGCTGCCCCGGCTGCTGGAGGATGGCTTGCCCAAGATGCCGTGCACGGTGAAGGAGTGCGAGGTGCCGCAGCTGTTCCGCGAGCCCTACATCCACTCCGGGTACCGCCCCACCGGCCAGGACTGGCGCTACTACTTCCTCAGCCTCTTCCAGAAGCACAACGAGGTGGTGAACGTATGGACTCACCTGCTGGCGGCGCTGGCCGTGCTGCTGAGGTTCAAGACGTTTGTGGAGGCGGAGCAGTTGCCCGTGGACGCGTGGTCCTTGCCTCTGCTCATCTTTGTCCTCTCCTCTGTCACCTACCTGACCTGCAGCCTCCTGGCCCACCTGCTGCAGTCCAAGTCGGAGCTGTACCACTACACCTTCTACTTCGTGGACTATGTTGGGGTCAGCATCTACCAGTATGGCAGTGCCCTGGCTCATTTCTACTACAGCTCCGACCAAGCCTGGTATGACAAGTTCTGGCTTTTCTTCCTGCCGGCAGCAGCTTTCTGTGGCTGGTTGTCCTGTGCCGGCTGCTGCTACGCCAAGTACCGGTACCGACGGCCTTACCCCATCATGAGGAAGATGTGCCAGGTGATCCCAGCCGGGCTCGCCTTCATCCTGGATATCAGTCCTGTGGCCCACCGGGTGGTTGTGTGTCACCTGGGGAGCTGTGAGGAAGATGCTGCTTGGTACCACACGTACCAGATACTGTTTTTCCTTATCAGCGCTTATTTCTTCTCCTGCCCTGTCCCTGAGAAGTACTTCCCTGGCTCCTGTGATATCGTTGGCCATGCCCACCAGATCTTCCACACCTTTCTGGCCATCTGCACCCTGTCACAGCTGGAGGCCATTCTTTTGGATTACAAGAACAGGCAGGAGATTTTCCTGAAGAGACACGGGCCTTTGACCGTTTATCTCTCCTGCATCTCTTTTTTTGGCTTGGTGGCTTGTAGTGCCATCACAGCTTACGTCCTGCGGCGCAGGATCAAGGCCAGCCTGGCTACAAAGGACTCCTGAGAGTCACAGATGTGGTGGGCATGGCATCACCAGACAAAATCAACGAAAAGGGGGCATAACATATTAGAGACACAACTGTCTTATTTGCCTAACACACTGTGACTAACCGGGACCCTGGACTCGGGTGGAGGGCTGGACACTTCATGCTGGATGCATTTTCACAGCAGGGATTGCCTTTTGCCATCTGGGGAGGGGGAACATGGGGTGTTTTAAGGCAGAACAAGTCATTGAACCAAGGATGCTGGAATAGGCAGAGGTTCCTTGTTCATTCTGTGGGTGATACATTCCTCAGTGTCAGGGAGGGCAACCTGAAGGCTGTGAGACCGTAGAAGGGTCTGCCAGGGCTCAGAACTCCATGAGGAACTCAACTGGATGTGATGATCTCTCTGGGGTTTGCCATATCTGTGGGAGAACTGTTCCTGTCAAAGGCAGTAGGAAGGTTTCAGGGGGAGTTTACATTTCTAGGTGTCAGCTTTGAGGGCACGTGTGGCACCGTGGCTGGCACAGTCCTTTTCCTGTTCCAGGTTCTCTCTACAGTCCCATTGTCAAGTATGTCAGTGCCAGGTTGATGAGGTGGCTTTGGCAAAACATCTTTGGAGACTTAGACCTGACCTGGGGTCCTCTGGGACAAACTGGGTCTGTATCATCTGTCTAGGGAGTCTCACTGACCTCCAGCAATGTCCATGCAGTGTAGAGTAACTTGGATGTGGCCTGTTTGATGCAGGAAAGGCTCTCATCCTCTAACAGCCCCCCTGTGGTCATGGCCAAGAGGGCATGAAGGTGAAGAAGTCTTTATTTGCCTCTTAATGGTGCTTTTTGGGATACCAAACAGTCCTTGGTGAGCCTGTGGGAAAGCTGACCTTGAAAAACCAGGGTTGCTTTTTCTCTGACTAATTGGATTGTGACTCTGGCATGTCTTTGTCAGCACTGGATGAAGGTAGAATAGCAAAAGGCAGGAGCAGGGTGATAGGATTAGGGTCCTGTGCAACCTTGGGATGGGTTTGTCCTTGGGACTTGGTGATTCCTACATGGAATAGCAAAGATAGTGGTCAGGGACACTTGAAGTCCATGGGTCTCTCCTGTCCAAGGTGTAGCAAAGGTTGGGTTACTGTGTCCCCCACTAGATGAGTCTCTTCTGTTCTTGCTTGGGGGGGAATAGTGGATATGGAGCCACCAAGAAGGTATAAATCCATGCTGAAGCCAAGGAATCCATAGGATCTATTTCAGCCATGGATTTGCCTCAGTGAACCCAAGGGCAGGCAAATGAATTGTGATTGCTGGTTCTGAGCAGGCAGAGTGTGGGGTTGGGGATATGGTTTGTGAGGACAAGCACTGATTTCTGCACTTGAAATGTGGGTTAGCTCTTGAGGTGTGTTTGTGTTCATGTACTTGCTTGTGCATGTGATTTATTATCCAGAAAGGCTTTGCCTTTGGATTTTCTATCTGCAGAGCCTCCTAGTTGGCTTAAGATTGGCCTGAAGGAAACAGTGCTGAAGGAGAAAGGTGGGCCAGACAGAGGATCTATTAATAGGTGATAGAAAATAGATCTATTAATAGGTGCTTTGCTGGTCTTGTGTTTTGTGGATAAATTTGGAACTCATGGCCCTATAGACAAATTTAATACAGAGGGGGAGGGAAGTAAGTTGGGAATATAGGAGAAGAAATCATAGGAAAGCTTCAGGAGGTCACCTACTCCAACCTTTTTCATCAGTCTGGGCCTCCTGGTTTAGAAGTTAATTACTTAATTCCTTCTGGTGTTTTTGATAGTATGGCCATGCTGACCTAACAGTAAATCTGTCTCAGGGGAGTGGCAAGTGGGAATAGTCCCACTTGCACCTCATTATACCCCTTCCCATGCACATCTCACCACAGAGGGAGCTGGTGCCAGGAGACGGAGCATTGGGAAACCAATCCTACTGAAAAAATGTCAGTAATTTGGGCTGGTTTTAACTTTGAGCCAGCTCACTTGGACAACACTGCTGCCTGTAGGGAAGGGCTGGAGTGGAGGCCAGCAGCAGTCCCTCCTTGCATGGCAGCTGGCTGCTCAGCTAGTCCAGCTGCACTGATGGGCTGTTCCCTCCATGCTTGTGGGTCTCCACCCAGTTTGGGGAAGGGCTTCCTGTGGGAGCAGAGATTTTTCTCACAGTCTAATTTGCCTTGATTTTGGGGTAGGTAAGGCAGAATAAGGCACTGAGTGTTGAGCTGGCTGAATGGTATCAGGAAGAGGTGTAAATCAGGCTGGTCCACAGCTCATCTCTGGGATGAAACAGAGAGGGATTGGGCATGGCTGCTAATAACAAACCTGCTCTGCTGCTACCTGGAGTTACACTGGTACCAAAGGAAGGGATCACCCAGATGTCTCCTTCTGTAAGGGTTTAAGATGACATGTCCTGCCCGTGTCGAAGGAGGGTGAGTACAGTACTGCTGTCTAGTTCAGGGACAGGGAGAGGTGCCCACATGGCTCTTCCAAGGTATTTTTGGTAATATGTCTTCTCCCTGGTCGAGCAGAAGTGACACTTCTCCTCTGGGGCAGTTGTGTGACAATGGAGGTGTCTTTGCACACTCTCCCGTTTCCCCTCAGGTGACGCTGCTCCCGTCCCCTCAGGTGACGCTGCTCCCGTCCCCTCATGGCCCTGCATTCCCACCTGGAGCTGACCTCCTGGTTACTATGATGGGTGGATGGGGCAGGGACCTGCCATACGGATCTGTGCTGCTGTGAGGATGCGCCCTTGTGTCACAAGGGGCTCACCAACACTGGAGCTTCCTTCATCCCTGTCTCTATCCTCTTCCTCCAACCAGCTGATTTCTTTCCTTCATCCCTGTGCCTTGTACACCTGACTGCCTACCTGGGCAGGCTCCACATGCTGTGCAGTCTGCTGGTCCTCAACTGGGAAGTGGCTGTGGATGCCCTCTGGAAGCCCTGTCATTGATCCAGAAGAGAGACCAGGGCTGGATCCAGAGAGAGCAAAAGTGTCTCTGTGATAAATAGTTGTCTGGGAGCTGCTTGGGCCTTTTCCTTGGGCTCAGTGCTTGGAGTACATCTCCTTCCATCCTGGTGTTCCTCAGGAGGCAAGGTCGGGAAGGATGTACCAGTGGCCAGGTTTTGGTGAAGAGCTGACCACCAAAGGTTGAGGACACCTGAGATCCCAAAAGGACCAAGGTTCTAATCCTCTATCCCAGGAATCTCTTGTCCTGAGGCAGTATTCTTGCAGATCTCACAACCAGGACAACTCCCAAGAATTCACCCCAACGTGCCTTATGCTGTTTCTTTTTCGGGATTCATCCTGAAGGAACCTGAGGATCAGGGGCAGTCTCTTTGCTGTCTGCTGGTCCATGGTTGCTCTTAACAGCTATTTCCCACTGACAGGATTCTCTCAGTGTATGGAGCAGGAGGGGAGGATGGAGACAGGTGCCTTAAATTTGTATTTATGCCTAATGATTTGTGTAATAAGGCAAGGACGGGTTCCTCGTGTGCCTTGCAATTTACAACTTTTACTGACAAGATTGTTTTTAAGCACTGTTTGTTACTAAACAGAAGTACAAAAGAGTTTGTATTATTTTTTCCTCTGGGAAACAGGGAAGGGTATGAGTGTTCCATATTAACCATTCCCTTCCCAGCTCCCATCTGCTGACTTTGTATTGTTGAAAACATTGACAATATTTTAAACTTTGTACTGTACTGATCTTTATTTAAAAACCTTAGTGGAAAAAAAAAAATCTGTGAAAGCAAAACATTTTGTGTGGTGTGAAATTCCCAAATGCACAGCTACACAAGGTTATGACCCATTAGCAAGAAAGGGGGATAATAATTATGGAAAGGATATATTAGAGTGGATAATAATTATAATAATGAACAATGGGGAGTGGTTTGATCTGTGCATTACAAAGCACTTTCCAGGTTTCATGATAACTATTGGATTTCATTCTGTTTCCACAAGGAAAGGGCAGAATGGCTGCCCTGACAGGGATTAGAGGGATTTAAGATCATCACCCACACTCACAGAATGGTTCAGTTTGGAAGAGACCTCTGGGGATCACCTGGCTCTGCTCAAGCAGGGCCACACAGAGATGGCTGCCCAGGTCCGTGTTCAGATGGATGTTGAAGATCTCCAAGGATGGAGACACCATCACTTCTCTGGCCACCCTCAGAGTAAAAAAGTGTTTCCTGATGTTCAGAGGAACCTCCTGTTCCGATGTGTGCCCATAGCCTTTGGTCCTGGGCACTGGGACCTGACACAGAGCCTGTCTCCATCTGCTTTGCACCCTGCAGAGCTTCAGGGATTTATATACATTGATAAGATCCTTTAAATATTCCCTGACTTGATGGTCTTCCACTGAGGTACGTATTCCTTGCTCCAGCCTTTTCCTCTGGTCTCCAGGACCTGGGATTCCTGAGGGCTAGTTAGTAAATACTGAGGTGGAGAAGACTTTTCTGTGTTCTGTGTAACCAGCTTCCACATCTTGATGAGTAATGGGCCCACATTTTCCCTGATCTCCTTTTTGTCACCCATGCACCAATAGAAACCCTTCTGGTTGTGTTTGACATCCTGACCAGATTCCAGTAGGGCTTTGCCTTTCTGCATCCCTGCTCTCTCTCATAATGTCTCTATATTTCTTCCTATCCATGTCCTTGCTTTCACCTTCTCTGTGCTGCTTCTGTGTTTGAGTTTTTCCTGTTTATCCATGGAGGCCTGATGGTGTTTTTGCCCAGCTTCCTGCTCGTTGGAATGGACTGCTCCTGAGCTTGAAGGAGATGACTCCTCCTCAGGCCTTATCCCATGGGACTCTACCAATCAGGTAGAGATCTCTGCAGAGGCCAAATTCTTCTCCTGAAGTCCACAGCTGTGAATTTGCTTTGTACCCTCCTCCCTCCCCTCAGGATAGTGAACTCCACCATCTCATGGTTGCTGCAGCCAAGGCTGCCTTTGATTTATCCCTAACAAACCCTAGTTGGTGAATATGATGTCCAGCAAAGCTCCTCTCCCTGTTGGCTCCTCAGTCACTGGGATGAGGGAGTTAATCTTTCCTATAGCTTCCCTTCAGGTAGTGGAAGGTCGCAATTAGGTCACCCCAAAGCCTTCTCTTCTCCAGGCTGAACAATCCAAATTCTCTCAGCCTTTCCTCATAGGAGAGGTGTTCTCTTACATATTTCTTCCAGCAGATATCAGGGTTGGCTGAAGTCCCTCATGAGGACCAGGGCCTGCAAAGAGGCAGCTGCCCATTACACTGTCCCCATATTGCTCATCTCTAACACTTTCCTGTAAGCTCTCTGTTATCCCATCATCCAGGCAAAACTCCATGCACTCCAGCTGTTTTCTCACTAAAGGGCAGCTCCCCCTCCTCACCTTGGCTTGCCCTTCAAAAGACTCTCTGTATCCCTCCATTCCAACACTCGGGTCATGGGAGCCATTCCATGATGTCTTCCTACGATCCCAAGATCGTAGCCCTTCGGATGCACACATGGCTGTGATTCATCATGCCCAGTCCCCACAGAGAGGTGTTTACACACACTTCAAAGAGACACTCCTGCACACTGAATTCACAGATTTAGGGATCCCAGTTTTAGGGATTTTTTCCATCCTAGTGGAAAACTGTTGATTTTGTCATCCCTGTCACATTGTTCCAGGTGCTCAACTTACCAGCCTTGTCCAGGAGGATCATGTGTGATCACATTCATACTTCATCCCCCAGGATGTACACTTGTGTGGATTTCAGCACTCAAAACCTCTAAAAATCTTATATTTTTCCTTCTATTAACCAACACTTTTAAGTATTTCTTAATATACACAGACTAAGGCTTCTGTATTGTTGTGTTTTTACCCACCAGAGGGCGAGTTGTCACCATCTGTGTCCTCCAGTGCCACGAAAGCAGAGCCCGATAAAGAATCCCTTTTCCCTTTCATGGGTAGACAGCGGGGATGTAGGAAGCTAAAAAGACTCATGTTAATATTGGTAATTCAGACTTGTCTGTGCAGAAATTGTCAAAGCTGAGTCCAGATCTTCTGAGTTGCACTTTATTCCTCATTTCTTTTCTCTCCTGCTTTACACTCACAATTCCTAAGAAAGGACAGTTTCTGCTATGGCTTTCCTTAAGCTTCCTTTCATGGTTTGGGTTGGAAGGGACTTTAGACCTCATCTAGTTCCAAGCCCCTGCCATGGGCAGGGACACCTTCCACTATCCCAGGTTGGTCCAAGCCTCATCCAACCTGGCCTGGAACACTTCCATGAACAGGGCAGCCACAGCTTCTGTGGGCAACCTGTGCCAGGGCCTCACCACCCTCACAGGTGAAGAATTTATTCCTGATACCTAATTCAAACCTGACCTCTGTCAGTTTAAAACCATTGTCCTTTGTCCTATCACCAGATACCCTTGTAAATAATCCCTTTTTGGCTCTCTTGGAGCCAATTTAGGCACTGAAAGGGGCTCTAAGGTCTCCCTGGAGACTTCTCTTCTCCAGGCTGAACATCCCCAGTTCTCCCAGCCCATCATCATTACAGTCTGTGCAGGGGCATTGTGACACACAGCCTTGTGACAAACTTGCTATCATTCGCCTCAGGGATGATCCCTGGCACACAGAGGCGAGTTTCCTTCTTTGAGCAAGGCCTTGCTCCCTGCTAAACACTGCCTGGATATAATAGTATGAGAAAATCAGAGCAAATGCCTCAGTCCCAGCACCTGCCTCTGAGTCAGCCGTCACACCAGAAGCTTTGCTGTCTTCCAGATCCAGCCCATGCAGCCCTGCTTGGCCTCCAATCCATTATTTTCCTTTCTAAGCTCATCAGCCTCATTCTTTATCTCCCACCGGCTGGCTTTCTTCTCTCTCCCACATCGTGCTCAGACAGACGGTCTGGCTGCATTTCTCCCTGTTTAACTTCTGCTTACAAAACCTCGGGTCTGCTGCCTGCCCTTGGATCAGAGCCTGGCTCATCTTGTGTACTGCTGATAAAGAGAACAAGGGAAAAGACACACAAAAAACCTTTTTTTTTTTTTTTCTTTCCCCCATCGAATCACAGAATCATAGAATGGTTTGGGTTGAAAGTGACCTTAAAGATCATCTTGTTCCAACCCCCTGCCATGGGCAGGGACACCTTCCACTACACCAGGTTGCTCCAAACCCTGTCCAACCTGGCCTTGAACACTTCCAGGGATGAAAAATGCACAACTTCTTTGGGCAATACGCAACCTCGCTCTTCCACGGTCATGGATTTAGCTCTGTTTTCTCTCTTGCACCTGGGAATGACTTTTGCACAACCGCCTTTTCCTTGACGGTCTCCCTGCTGCTTGTTTTTGCCCCTTCCTTCAGAGATAAAAATCGTGTTTGAAAAAGAGGGATTATATCAGTGCTACATATTAAACCCCCACTATTTCACAGCTTATATAGCTACTATATACCTAATAAACCAGCACAACCATTTCTGTTAAAATGTTTCAAGCACACCAGGTATGAATTTGACACTCCGTGGCTACTCCTCACCCTGGACACTGCACAGGGCAGGAAAAAACTTCCCCAAAAAAGTAGCCTGGATGCCACCACCCGTTTTGGAGACCAAGATATTTTAATGTGAGGGGGCTGTGAGGGGGATATGAGGGGCTATGAGGCTGTGAGGGGCTGAGAGGGGATATGGGATCTATGAGGGGCTGTGAGAAGCTATGATGGGATATAGGGCCTGTGAGGGGCTTTGAGAGGGCCGTCGGGGTCTGTGAGTGGGATGTGAAGGGGATGCGAGAGGGATGTGAAAGGCTTTTGGGGGGGATATAAGGTGGGATATAAGGGGGATATAAGGAGGGGGCTATGAGTGGACTTCGAAGGGGCTGTGAGGGGACTGTGAGGAGGTTATGAGGACGCGGTGAGGGGAAAACTCCAAATAAAAGAGGATTAACGCTTCCTGTGTCCTTATTTCCACACTGCAGGGGCCGAACCGCCCCCCCAGTACCGCGTAAGGAGGGTCCGGGCCACCCACCTCCCCCCCTCCACCTTGCACTGCCCATGGCGCTTAATGCGCAGGCGCGGAGAAAGGCGAGAGGAAGCGACCGCGCATGCGCGCTGAGCGCTCCGGCGGTTGCCGTGGAGACGCGTCGGCGGGGCCGGGCCGGGAGCGCCGCCATGAGCGCGGGACCGGGAACGGGAGCGGGATCAGGGCCGGGACCGAAATTAGGACCGGGATTGGAATCAGGATCGGGACCGGGACCAGCACCGGTACCGGCCCTGGGACCGGGACCGGGGCCGGGGCCGGGGCTGCCCTTCCTCCCCGGCTGTGCCGTCAGGGACCCCACGGTGAGCGCGCCCGCCCGCTGTCCCCTCCGCCGTACCCCTGTCCCACGGACTGCCCCCGACCAGGGGCGCCAGAGACTCGTCGGGGGACCTCGTGCCCCCTGAAGACACCCCTTGGGAATGTGGTACTGCCTCAGACCCTCCTGTAATTCCCCCGGAGATCTGGTACCCCTGAAGTCAACTAATATTCATGGAATCATGGAATGGTTTGGGTTGGAAGGGATCTTAAAGACCATCTCATTCCAACCCCCTGATATGGGCAGGAACAGCTTCCACTATCCCAGGTTGCTCCAAGCTCCGTCCAGCCTGGCCTTGAACACTTCCAGGGATGGGGCAGCCACAGTTCTCTGGACAACCTGTGCCAGAGCCTCAGTACCCTCACAGACAAGAATTGCTTTCCAATATCCCATCTAACCCTGCCTTCTGGCAGTGGGAAGCCATTCCCCTTTGTCCTGACCGTCCAGGCCCTTGTCCCCAGTCCCTCTCCAGCTCTTCTGGAGCCCCTTTAGGCACTGGAAGGGGCTCTCAGGTCTCCCTGGATCCTTCTCTTCTCCCGGTGAACACCCCCAGCTCTCCCAGTCTGTCTCCAGAGCAGAGGAGCTCCAGCCCTTGGAGTGTCTCTGTGGCCTCCTCTGGACTTGCTTCAGCAGCTCCATGTCCCCCCTGTGCTGGGGAGGACATGCACTGCAGGTGGGGTCTCACAAGAGCGGAGTAGAGGGGACATGTTACCCCCTGAACCCAGGCCAAGGGAACATCCTGTTCCTCAGAACACCCTGTAATTCCCTGGAGAGATCTGATACCTCCTGATTTCACCAAATATTTCTGAGGCAATATGGTGTCATGTGAACCCATGTCCTGAGAGTCTGGTACCCCTCAGACTGACCTTGGTACCCTGATGTGAGCCTCAAGTAACCTGGTGCCCTGTAACCTCATTTGATGCTCCCCAGCAGACCTAAGATCCACTGAACTCTCCCCAAGGAACTTGGTGTTTCCCAAAGCCCACAGATCTCTGCTGAATTCACTTCTGGGGGACCAGAATGCTCTGAACCCACCTGGTATCCCCCAACCCCACTTACAGCTGATCTGGTACTCCCTAAATTTTCCCAGTCTCACTTGTAATTGCAAGTGTGGTCCAGAGGTCTTTTAATCTTGTCCCCAAGGGGTTGCATCATGTACACATCATGTAACCCTGAATTTGTTCTGATAGCTTTGGGGAGGGACACACACACACATCCCCCAGCCTCATTTGAGATTCCAAAAGCTTTTTCCATAACTGCAGAACTGCTATCTGCAAACCCACCCCATGGAGATCCAGTCTCCCTGAATCCATCCCATAATTCCCATAACAGTCCATGTGATACCCCAAGGGAAATCTCAACTTTACAGCCTTGAAACCTGATTCCCTCGGGAAAACTGCTGTTTCTCTGAACCATCTCAGTTTCCCCAAAGGAATGTGTTTGAACCTTCAACTCCTTGTGATACTGCCCTGAACCAGGACCCTTAAATTCACCTGATACCTGCTCAACTGGAAATTCCCAGGAGAACACACACTGACCAAACCTCAAACAGTCCTCCTCTAGGAATTAATCCCTCAAATCATCCCAACATTATTGTGTCCTGGATCCATCCACCTCCCTTAGAGGGACAGATACACCCTGAAGTCACCAATATCCTGGTCAGTCAACACCCTCCTGAAACTCCCCTCCTCCAAATGTCTGATACTTCCAAAAATGCTCTTCTGGTATTGCCTGGAGAACTGAATTCTTGGTTGTCCAGGTCTGGAACCTGATAACCTGGTGACAGAACGGGTATCCCACCACAGAACTGATACCACCACAGCCTCCAGGATCATCCCAAGAAGGTGCTCCCAGATTCCTTGGAATAAGCAGTCTCATCCTCTGTACTTGATACCTAAATGAGGAAGCAACCTCTCCTTTTCTCCATTCCCAGTGACTCACACTGAGGACCTGATAACCCCAAATCTTCCCAACATCCTCTTGAGATGAGAGAACTAATATTCCCTGAGTACTCCCATTTACTTCTTGGACACACTAAAACATCCTACAAAATGTCCAAAGGGGGGTTGTTTCATGCCTGGGTTGGGCACACCAAGGATTTACAGGCTCCTTGGAGAGCATCTCTAATGGGGAAACATTCCTGGCTGCATATATAGAAATTACTTATCATGGAATGGTTTGTGTTGGAAGAGACCTTAAAGATCATCTCATTCCACCCCTCTGCCATGGGGAGGGACATTTTCCACAGACCAGGTTGCTCCAAGTCCATCCAACCTGGCCTCAGTCTTTGATGACTGAGTTCTCCAACAATTAGTGGAGTCATTTACTCATAACAAATAACCATGCAGTAATAAAGGTCATCTCAGAATTACTATCAGATAATAATACTATTTCCCTGAGATCATTTATAACATTTGGGAAATCTGCAATTTTCCAGTCTCTAAAATGGGCATCACAACACTTGTTTTCCAATGCATGCTGAGAGGTGTTGAAGGAAACCTCTGTGTTCAAATAAACAGTGTTGTTATTGCTTAGTGCTCATGGGGCAGGGAAACATGGACACTGGGAGAGGGAATGGTGTTTGTGTGAAGTGTTATAGACTTAGCAAAAAGAAGGACTTAATTCAGTGCATTTTCTTCAGATAAGGACTGGCAGCAACTGAGATTAGGAGTTTACATTCTGGGTTTTCCCTTTTAAATTTCTATTAGTCACCTGATCCTGTGAGATGTTATCTGGCATCCAAGGCTCACTTGGGAGAGCTTATCCACTCCAGGAGACTTGTGTCTCTATGAGGTGTTTTCTTTAGGCAACTGTGGGGCCTTAAAAGTCTGTGCACTTCTGGCAAACACTGACATTGCTCAAATGAAAGACAAACTTCCTGGTTTTCATTTAATATTTTCCCCACAGCTTTCCCTTGGGATGTATTTAACAGAAGGAAATGGCACTTCTGTGGCAGTTTGTATGATGTTGTGCTAACGTGTCTTCAGTCAACTCTTATTTTCATCTGAACCTGTTTTCCTCACTGCTCTCTCCATTGCAAGGTCTGTAGTAGCAGTTTAAAGAGAAAACAAGGAATTATGTGAAATTCAAGTGGGGCCTTGAAGGTATAAATAAGATTAGAGGCTTAACCATGAGGGGCGAGGTAGGGGGTGGAGAAGAAGCGTTTCACATGCCTGAGATTGGACTGACTGCAAGTCTGGGGCTGGAAAAGGAGCTGAAAATTATTCTTTCAGCACTAGAAATGCATACAGCTCTGACAATAAAACCCCTTGACTGTTGCCAAATAAAATAGTTTCTCCTACTTTCTCTGGAGCATTAAGTGTTGAAAGCCCAATGGGACCAGCCAGGCTTTCAGGAGTGCAGGTGATGTACCAGGTGTGGTGAGTTCTACAGCAAGTGGAGTGGCTTGGTGTCACTCATGTCTGACCCTACTCTTCAGTAGTGAAAAGCAGGACTGTCTAACAGAGATCAGGTCCTACTCACAGTTCTGCCTGAGAGCAGCTCTGAGGGGAAGGACTTTGGGTTCTGATGGGTGAGAGGCTGGACATGCCCTGGCCATGGACACTCCCAGCCCAGACACCCCCCGTGTCCTGGGCTCATCCCACAGTGTGGGCAGCAGGGGAGGGGGGGATTCTGCCCCTCTGCTCACTCAGGTCAGACCCCACCTGCAGAGCTGCCTCCAGATCTGGGGAACAACAGCACAAGGATGTGGAGCTGCTGCAGAGAGTCCAGAGGAGGCCACAGAGATGCTCTGAGTGCTGGAGCCCCTCTGCTCTGGAGCCAGACTAGGAGAGCTGGGGATGTTTACCTGGAGAAGAGAAGGATCCAGGGAGACCTTAGAGCCCCTTCCAGTGCCTAAAGGGTCTACAAGACAAATGACGACAAACTTTTTAGCAGGGCCTGTACCAATAGGACAAGGGATGATGCTTTTAAACTAAAAGACAGTCAGTTCAGATTAGATGTAAGGAGGAAGTTTTTTGCAATGAGGATGGTAGAACACTGGTACAGGTTGCCCAGAGAAGCTGTGGCTGCACCGTCCCTGGAAGTTCAAGGCCAAGTTGGATGGCTATTGGAGCAACCTGAGCCAGTGGAAGGTGTCCCTGCCCATGGCAGGGATTTGGATTAGATGACCTTTAAAAGTCTCTTCCAACCCAAGCTGTTCTGTGATTCTGTGACTGTGGAGAAAGGTGATAAAACAACTAATGTGCTTTAGTAGGTTTAGTGGATTTCATAATTGCAGTTCTGTGAGCACAACACACCAATATTTAGCCCAGCAAAGAAAATCCTGTATCATGCCCAGGAGAGGGTTAACAAAATAAATAACAGAATACACAGAGGGTGCACAACAGTCAAGGGAGCACCTTGACTGTTGTGCAGTAACTGAGGTCCCAGGGTGCCCTGTACTGCTGAAAAACAGGGAACAAGGGGTTTGTGAGATCAATACCACATAAAGTGCTGACACCCCATTCTAGGCACTGAGTATGGTGGCAATAGGGAAATTCATTGATTTCAGTTCTTGAGGAGTCTGTGACAGTGCTAAGATTTGAGTCCACTCTCATGCTTTGTACATCCAGCCACTTACTGTTTTTTCAGCCTCCTTGATCTAAGTGTAAAATTTGATTTTAAATAGCTGCTGCAGTAGTTTATAATAAAATGCTGAGGGTAAGGGGAGAGACACTCTGGATATTGTATTCTCTTACTGGTTTTCTGTGCTTTCAGTAGCTGTATCTACTCAGTTCATGAGGTATTTTGACAGCTGGATTTCTTTCCACAGAAAACATCTTTTCATCGGTCCCACACACTGGGCTTCAGAAATGGATATGCCTTTTCCCAGCTGCCAAGGGAGGGGATTGGTGGGGAGACGGTCTTCCCAAATCTGCTCTCTCAAGATCAACTGGATGATTTATGCACAAAGGGACCCACCCTGACCTACGGGCCGGCCAAGAAGTCTCCACCTCCACCCTTCATGCCGTCATATGTGGCTTTTGACAAACAGGTATAAAGCAGCTTATTCCAGGAATATTACTGGCCAAATTCGGAGACACAAACACTCGGCTCCAGGGTTCACAAGACTGTGTGCAGCAGTTTTCAGATGCCACAGCCCTTAGTCAGAGACAGCTGAACCCCAGACTGAAAGAGGCTTTCTTTGCTTGGGAGGAGGATTATAATACGTAAACGACGTAAGACATTCCCTGCAAGTTACACTCCAGCATTTCCAGCAGGGTTGGAAAAGAGGTTTGATTAACTCTGAAAAGCTCCAGTTTATCACCATTGCTCTGTAAGCCACAGCCTTGGCTTTTTGTGTTTCCAAAACTGCATTGAAATTGTAACTGAGCTTTAACTGGAAATGTCAGTCTGCAGCAGGGACTCTGATAGTCTGACTGTGGTCTATTTATTTATGCTTGTGTTGGTCATCACAGCGTGTCCCAACCTCTGCTGCCCCATTAGTACTTCCTGAGTTACATCTTGGTGATCATATTGGACTAGGAGGTGGCTCTGTGTCTGCTCAGGGCAGTCCTGAGCTGACCCTTGATTTAAAATGCTCACAGACAGAGCAGCGGCTGCAGAGCTCTGCGTGAGGCTCCTGAAGCTCAGCACATGCAGGGTTCCACACACTGCCAGGGCTGGGAGAGCTGTCTGGAGCCAGCCAACCCTCAGCCCGTCTGTGAGACAGGCTGGGGAACAGATGTGCCCTGTTAATTACTGAGGCTGTTCCTTTAGAGTGATGTAGACGTTGCTGTTTATTCTGTCAGATCCTTCTCTGCCCCTTCCTTCAAGCCAGAGGAGCAGCAGGGGCCCCAGTGCTGCTGGGGATGTCATGGTCCCTTGTGAGGCACTTTGCTGACTGGTAGGAACTTGCTGGCTTTATCATCCCTTAATTATCCAGGCTTCTGGGCTGATGTAGGCTGAGTATGCAAGGCCTGATTGGCCACCTACATCCTGTTAGGGGCATTGAATGATCTTGGAGAGAGTATTCCTTCTGCTTCTGCCAAGCACAGGGACTGGCTGATTAGTTTCCTTGCTTCCCCTTCACAGATCAGGTTTTGCTGTCAGTGCTGAATAGATGTGACTTCAGATCATACAATCATGGAATAGTTTGGATTCGAAAGGACTTAAAGATCCTTTTGTTCCTAACCCCCTGCCATGGACAGGGACACCTTCCACTAGACCAGGTTGCTCAGAGCCCCATCCAACCTGGCATTGAAATGATAAGCCATGCAGATTTTAAAATCCTCAGCTGTGGCTGAACTTTTTATTAAAATCTCTTTATAACTTCCCTAAATCAGGGACTGTAAAGCTGAGAAATAAAGAATCACATATGTCAGTAAAGTAAATTACTGTCAAGAGCCAAGCACCTGGCAGGAGGTGAAATAAGCATGTGATTAGGGAGGAATAGGGAAAAGGTTGTATTTTTATACCTGTCCCATGCTTGTCAAATTTGTGAAAGGCAGGTCTTGATAAAAGCCCTCACAGTTCCTCTGCCATCACTCACAGATTTGGCCACAGTTGTGTTTGATGGTTTAGTAGAATACAATCCAGTAACTTTGCACTGCCAGAGCAAATTAAAAACAAATTATTGCTTTTAATAGACTAATCATGGTGTTCAAATTGTTTCTTTCTCTCTCCCTCTGTTATATCGTCCCTTGGCCAGGTTTTGAAGTTTGATGCCTATTTCCAAGAAGAGGTTCCTACCTCTGCAGAGGAGCATTACCGGATCCGCCAAGTTGGCATCTACTACTACCTGGAAGACGACAGCATGTGTGTCATAGAGCCTGCAGTGAAGAACTCTGGGCTCGTTCAAGGAAAACTTATGAGACGCCACCGGGTGCCCAAGAATGACCAGGGGGATTATTACCACTGGAAGGACCTGAATCTGGCCACGAACATCACCATGTACGGCAGGACATACCGCTTAGTCAACTGCGACTCCTTCACCAAGGTGTGTTGCTTCTACAGAGAACATTGACAGAAAGAATCCTGGGAACTACAGGTTGGACAGACCTGTTAGAGTCCAGGAGCTTGTATCTGTAGCTCACAACCTTTCATTTTGCTTTTTGTGTAGATTTCTTTCTCCAGGCCAGTGGGGAGTTCAAGGTGATATTTGCTGAGGGCATGTGAACTGCTCGGTACTTTTGCCCCAGGACTGCTGGGAATCCATCCCTTGTCCTCAGGACTTCTCTTTGGAGTACAAACTCCAAGTTCACCTCTGGGTGCAGAAGCATTGTGCATACATGAGAAGGAAATTAGGGATCCTAACTCTTTTCTGATTAAATATTCTTCTGTTAAGGACAGGGGAAGGGAATAAAATCAATGACTCTGCACCCATCCACAGCCAAGCCATGACCCGTGGGTTGGGAATCGTGGTATGAACTGACCTTTCTAAAAGCTTACTCATTGCCTGCTTTGCTATTTCTGTGCTAGAAAATGAGATAATAACGATCCAGTAACAAGTTATAACAACTACCAGTGCATAGGTATCGTGTTAGATTGTCCCCAGTATAATCTCAGCCCTGCTCAGCTACTATTCTTCCAGGCCAGGAGTTAGAATACTCCAGGGACCATTGCCAATAGGTGAGTTATGTGCAGTCAACCTGTTCTGGAAGCTGTGAGAGTTTAAATCCAGGCTTTTCTTTGCTGGTTAAACTCAATGCCCAGGAATGTTCCCAAAAATGTGTAATAATTGGTGTAGATGTGGCTGTAGGGCCAGCTGTGCTGGAACTGAAGGACTGTTAAAGTCAGCTCACATCAAATGAAGGGCTGGTCCTCATGTTGATATTGATGGAAAACATGGAATGAACTTCCATGGGTCTACATCTCCAGGCCACCATTCTATTTATCATTACCCAGCACCCTCCAGACCAGAAAATAGTGAGTCTGAAAGTGTGAACCTGCCTTGTGAGTCTTCAGGGGGATCTCACATCCCCCTTGGAGAAGTTTGCATGGGTGTTTCCTGGGCTGAATATTTTCATGGGCCACTTCCCAAGGCCAAAATAGAACAAGTCCATTGACTTCAGAGGTTGGTTTGAGTGAGTGATGCGAGTACACAAGTAACACCCTAGAGTTTGTTTATGCATCCAAGGTAAGCAAGAAAACCCTTCATAAACAGGGAGATGGGCACTCTTTCTGTGGGAAAAGTACTCCTGAAAGATGGAATGAAGCTGCCACTGCCACATATCCTCATACCTGGAAGGTCTTGGTGGGCCTAGTGTGGGTAACACCAACTTCCACTGTCTGACACAGGTCTCTGGCAAATTCAGGCTGACTACATCTGTGTTAAACACCAACTTAACCTTTTTCATTTACATAAAAGAGACCAACTGACAGTTATCCTCTATTTAAAACCCTAAGGCCAAGGAAAACTGTGCTGAAGTGAAATCTGAGTTAGGATGTTGAGGACAGGACTGCTCTGATTAATTAAAGCATAAGCAAAGCTAAGAATTAGCTTAAACAGATATCTTTGTCATCTGTTGTATTTGCTTTTGCAGTAGAGTTCTCTGTGAGGAATGACCTTGCAATATTCTGACCTCCCTCTCTCTGCCCACTTGTAATCTCTAGTCACCTCTTACCTTCAGAACTCACGGCACATTAACACCTCAGATGACCTTCCTAGGTGTTCATGGAGAGCCAGGGAATTGTACTGAACCCTCCAGAGCAAATGGTTTCGGATCCTTACACAGAACAGCGCCGGACGCCTGTGCAAAAGCCCATCGTGCCAGCAGGTCCTGACCCCCTCTGGCAGTTCCTGACCTACGACACGAAGGTGAGAGAGCTGGGGATTGCCCACATACTGTGGGATTACATACTGTGGGATAACCCACAGAGCACTCATCCTCCTCCACACACCTCCAGTCCTGTGTCCAGTTCTGTAACCCTCACTTCAGGAAAGACGTTGAGGGGCTGGAGCGTGTTCACAGAAGAGAATGGAGCTGGGGAAGGGGCTGGAGCATCAGGAGCAGCTGAGGGAGCTGGGGGGGCTCAGCCTGGAGAAAAGGAGGCTCAGGGGGTCCTTCTCACTCTCTGCAACTCCCTGACAGAAGGGTAGAGCCAGGTAGGGTCGGGTTCTGCTCCCAGGGAACAAGGGAAAGGATGAGAGGAAACAGCCTCAAGCTGTGCCAGGGGAGGTTCAGATTGGACATCAGGAAGATTTTCTTCATTGAAAGGGCTGTTAAACATTGGAACGAGCTTCCCAGGATGGTGGTGAAGTCACCATCCCTGGAGGTGTTCAAGGAACAACTGGATGTGGCACTCAGTGCCATGGTCTAGTTGACAAAGTCGAGGTTGGTCAAAGGTTGGACTCCATGATCTAGGAGCTTTTTCCAACCTAGATGATTCCATGATTACAGACTATATGTGCCACTGAAACCCAAGTCTTGTGAGTGTCTGCAACCTCCCTAATTCTAAAACACCTCAGATTGCTGAAGAGACTCCAGATTTGCTTCTTTCTGGGCTTTAGTGAGAAACAAAACCTTTTATGTTTTTTCTGAGCTTTGTGCCTTGTAAACTCTTGCCAGCTCCTCTTTAAATTGCAAAGCCTGTGCTCTAGATTATCCATTATTCTCTTGCTTTCTGTTGGGATGAGATAATCCACCTGCCTCTGGAATTTAGCATCCAGATGCAGTTCTATTACGAATGGTTGTGCTGCATCCGCTCCTCTGTTCCCCAAAACGTTGATGCCAGGTCCCAGAGCAGGCAATTTCAGACAAACAAAACTGCCAGGTGCTCTGACTGAGTTCTCCCTGTTGACTAACACTGGCTTCCCTGCTCCTCTGGATCTTCTTTTCATGTAGCAACAATGTAAGGAACCCTATGGACTACATCCATACTAGAAAATAAACCAGGGCTGGGATACAACCCAAGTTCTGCATGTTGTCTCTGGCCAGCTATCAACCAACCATCTCCTGGCCATCAGCTGGGGGTTAGCACAGACCAGGATTGTATCCAGATACCATTTTGTATATGTTCCCCCTTTTTTGAGGGGAGCAGACACTTTTGCTGTGTGGATGCAAGCTGGGCCATACCTTCCAGTTTACTGCCAGTTTAGCCTTGGTGGCTATTGGGCTGAACCTTGGGGAACTCTTGAGCACCTCAGTGTGAGCAATTTGATTTCTTGGCATCAAAAGGTGATTCAGATCCATGACTGTCTGCTTGTCTTTTCTCCACCCCAGGTCCTTCGCTTCTACGCCATATGGGATGACACAAACCACCCCTTTGGTGACCAGCATCGTTGCATCATCCATTACTTCTTGGCAGATGACACGGTGGAGGTTCGGGAAGTGTACAGTAAAAATGATGGGAGAGACCCATTCCCAGTGCTGATGAAACGCCAGCGCTTGCCCAAAACCCTCGCGGAAAAGAAAAGTAAGCTTAGATTGGCACATCTGTCCGGGCTAAAGTGCCTTGGTGGGTGGACACATCCATGGTGGCTGTGCCAGAGGTACGCTGAGTCTGGAGCAGCTTGGCTGGGAACACTCCAAGTGTCACTGTTTTATGGTCAAAGAAAAGTTCTTTAAGTGATCACTAAATTTTTTAGCTTTTGGGAAACAGTGGCTGGACAGCAGTGCCAACAGCTCCCTGGAGCTATTTACACAGTTTGCTTTTATATCCGTTTTCACTAAGACGTGTTAACATCTACCTGAATAATTTTCTTTTCCTTTTGCTCCCTTGTCCTTAGTGGGCTTCCCAAGCTGTGTGCTGGAGATCACTAATGAGGAGGTACTTGAGTGGTACTCACCCAAAGATTTTGCCATTGGCAAAACCCTCACCCTCCTTGGACGCACCTTCTTAATCTATGACTGTGACAAGTTCACACAAAACTTCTATCGGGAAAAATTTGGCGTCACAGACTTCCAGCCACTGCAAATCAGTGAGAAACCACTGGAAAAAGTTCCACAGGTACTGCAAACAATTTCTGAAAGGAAACGAGGAAAGAAGTAGTTGGTATGAGCTCTTATAATAAAGTAGAGGTTCAGTTTAGTAAGAACTTATAGGAAACGAGTTCAGCTTAAAGAAAAAAGTGAGTAATTTGAAGAAGACAAGACGAGAATGTCATAATTGATATAAAAATGAAAGTCTGGCTGCACTCATACTACTAAACTCTTCTCACCCTCCAAAACAGTTTTGTCAAGTCCAAACTGCCTACTGGGCATGATCACAGTCCTTGTTAACCTCCCAAACTGAGCCTAGGAATGGTCTGGAGTGTCAGTTGGCCTAGACCATAAACACGNCACAGTCCTTGTTAACCTCCCAAATTGAGCCTAGACCATAAACACAGTGGGGATTCGGTTACCAGTGTAACCAAATAGATGGTTGAGTTCCTGTGCATGGGAAGGTTTAGCTGGAACTAGATGATTTTAAGGTCCCTTGCAACCCAAACCATTCCATCATTCTATGATTCTATAATACATCCATAGTCTCTTTAGTCAGAGAAATTACCTTGCTTTCTGAGTTTCAGATTTAACCCAAACCTTTGTATTTTCATTAAGTCCAACACATGGCCAGACCAGTAGCAGCTCTACTGGGCAGATTGTCCCAGGTAGCTCTTGCTACCTGGTGACAGAAGATTTCCTTCCAAATTGGATAGGTTCTCATAAGCTGTCTTGCAAACTTTGTCTTGTTCTCAGTTTCAGCTCTTTATGGTTGATATCTCCTCTGGATGCAGGTAATTCCTCCCCATAATGGTTTTGGCATCCCTGAGGACTCTCTCCAGAACTGCCTCCGCCTGATTCCGAAGCGTCCACAGAAAGATGTTATTAAGATGCTGGAGAATAATCTCAAGGTCCTGAGGTACCAGGCTGCCCTGGTAAGTGCTTTCCTTGGTGGAATAGTGCCAGCTTATGTGGTAGATTCAGGAGGATGGGAGGAGCAGCCTGCTCAGAACAAGGCTGTTGGCAAATTCTTCTCTGTGCCAGTGGGAGAAGAGAGTTCCCCAAGCCAGCACAAGTGTCCCTCAGGAAATGCTGAGGGGATTACTGTGTGCTTGCTGTGACAATGAGCAGCACGAGAAGGTAGGAAAAAAACCCAGGGCCAGGAGTGCCAACCAGACATGCCACAAACCTACAGCCATTTATGGAAAAACTGCCACTGCCAGCGGCACGTGACAGATGGCCCTGACCGGAACAGCCTTGTGCTGGGCACTGTGCCCCTGCCTGCCTGAAACTGCTGCCACGAGCCAGAGCTTGATGTGTCTGCTGCTGGCTCCAGCACCTGCCCTTCTCCAGGCTAGTCCTGGATGCAGCAGCCAGCCAGGAGCTGTCCCAGCAGAGCAGCCAAGCGCCAGCATAGGAGCTGGAGAGTCCAGTGTTTTCCAAGAGCATCCAGGCCCTGGCCTTTGTGCCAGCTTTCCAGTTGGTTTATGCAAGGAGCCTCTGGCACGTCCAGCAGTAGCGATGGCATTTCCTGTGCTGCCTGGTGCCTGCCCTCTCCAAACACTCCGGGTTTCTTTTCCCTATTGTGCAGGAGCTCCCGAAAGGTCACAGCTGACAAGTTCAGATCCACTTAATTTTAAAGGAGACAAGTAAACCCACTGGTGTGTCAGGGGAGTGACTTCCTGTGACTAATAGCTGAAGCAGCACCAAGCTCTCTCAGGCACTCAGTAGAATGAAAAAAATGGAACTATAATACTGAATTTTACAGCCTCTCTGGGATGTATCATTCCATATAGGATATTCCTTTCTCAGTCTGTGGAAATGCTGAATATACTTGGTCACTGCAGCTCAGATTCTGCTTCTGTTACCCTGAGTAGAACACGTAACCTTTGAAATTCAGATAGTGAGTGCTGTGTAGGGCTTTGTTACACTGTGTCAGCACACCAGGAGCTTTGTTTAGTCAGCAATAAAAAAAGCTGTGAGCTCCAGGTACTCCTGAGCACCCCAGGAAAGGAAAACCTGGTTGAAATGTTCTTTTCCAAACCCATTACCTTTGCTTTAGGAATCACCAGTCCCTGAGGACAGAAATCGTCGTTTCATCCTCTCTTATTTCCTCTCTGATGACACGATCAGCATCTATGAACCCCCAATCCGAAACTCTGGCATCCCTGGAGGCAAATACTTAAGAAGGACCAGAGTTGCCAAGCCAGGGTCTACTCCAGAGGATCCCATATACTTTCAACCCTCTGACTTCACCATTGGCTCTACAATTGAAGGTAAAATCCAGCCTGGATTGATAATACTCTGCTCTGATATGACATTTATTGCATGGACAGTGCATATCCCTTCCTTCACTTGAAGGTTCTGTTGCTTCTGGGTCTCATCACATTTGAGTTTCCAGATCAACAGCTGGTGAACATTGATATAATTCTGTTACTGTCAATGTATGAACCTTTGAATCAGTGAAACTATTCTTACTTCAAGAAGTGAAACAAATTGCAGGGCTGACTCAAGGCTGAGCCCAGCCACAGGAGAGGAATCATGCTCCCTCCTGGATGAAGGGACTTGCCCACGCTGAAACACAAGTAACACTTCTTTCTTTAATGCCTCTTCCCCAGTGTTTGGCCACAGGTTTGTTATCACTGATGCTGACGAATATGTGCTTAATTACTTGGAAAGAAACGCAGAGAGTTTCCCTGCAACAACACTGCAATCCCTGAGGGATCATTTCCGCCCACGGAAGGCAGTAAAGGACACTGTCAACAAGTAGGCTACAAAGGATGGTGTTGTGGGGCTAAATAATACTCAGGGTTGACATCTAAGGGCATTTTCAGCAGCCTCCATGGGCTGGCTGCTCTGCTGGTTATTCAGCTAAAAAAGCCTGTGTTTGGGCACATGAAGAAGGGGTGAAGTGTGTACAATAAAATATCATGGTTGGTGCTGATCCAAACCCATTGTGGGACAGCTCTGGCTCATGAGCAGAGACACTTTCAGCCAGATCATGGAATCACACAATGGTTTGGTTTAGAGAGGACCTCAAAGCTCATGTAGTTCCAACCCCTCTGCCATGGATCTTTCACTAGAGCAGTTGCTCAGGGCTCCATACAGCCTGATCTTGAACACTTCCAGGGATGGGGGGGACATATTTTCCCAAAAGGCATCAGTTCACTGTAACAGATGCTGCCAATTTGAGCTACTTGACCATTGCAGGTTAAGTAGTGGGTGGTTACTGGAGTCTATTTTTTTTGACATTTGTTCCTTCTTTGCTTATCAGCCCATCAGAGCCTGGACCACAACCTCTTTTTTAGGTGTCTGGACCCAGTTTGTGTGACTCAGTAACAACCATGTTCCCTCAGAACATTGTTTGGAGGAAGTATCATGGTAGTTCAGGGGCTCTGGTTGAAACTTGAGTTGCCCACAGTTCCCAGGACTGTGGAGCACACAGGGAAATGCTCCTTGTTCACACAAGTGTCACAGTAAGGCTGCCAGAATCAACTTTTACATGAAATCTTGTTATTCCTTTCTTCTCCAGTGACATCCCCAAACAGGACTTGGATGACTTAATTGAGGAGGTTCAGAAGGAACTGAAGCTCTATCACAGCTACTTGAACACCAGGAAGTTTCATGAGGCATTTCATCAGTGTGACAAGGATGGTTCTGGAATCGTGGACAAAGGAAAATTTTTGGACCTTTGTGATAGGTTGGAAGTGCCAACCAGCACCATTCTTCTTAAAAAGGTCAGAAGGAAGGGGTGCTTTGCATTCCCTCCTATAGTTCTTCCAAAAGATCTCTTCTAAAAACCAACCCTAACCCTCTATCCTACAAAGGGAACAGCTTCAAGAAAAGGGCAAGAGAGTCCCAATTTAGAAAAGGCTTCTGAGCTGTGGGACTGAGTCTGTGTCTTAGAGGAGACAATAATTGCTGTCCTCTAAGGAAGGGGAAGAAATGTTACCCAGGTTGCCCCCAATGTTTGGCTGCACTGTCACGTGAAGCCTGAACATTCCTGCTGGCTCGGGTCCTGGATGAGCAGAAGAGGTGTTACATCATGATAGAGATCAGGGGTAGGCTACTACAGACCTATGGAATGTCTGTCCAGCACAGTTGGAATGACACTGAGGTGCTTAGCGAACGAGCCTTAGGAAAGCTTAGAGGTATTCTGGATTTTGCAGCAACCGAATTGAAGGTTTAAGAACTAAATATTGTCCCAAAAAAATAAATAATAGTAATTAAGAAAAAAAGAAATTAGAATCATAAGCACTTGGTTAACACTTGATGGGGACTATGAGCAACAGCACGTGGAGATCACAGTCTGTACAGCAGAAAATGTGAGGGAAACTGAGAGAAGAATTTGTGCCACAGGGATGGAGGATCCTTTCAGGAATATGACTGGCAAGGGTGCTTCCTTAGCATCATATAAAAGGCCAATTAGTGGCCAATAAAGGCAGACTCAGAGTTTAGAGAAATCTAGAAACCAGAAGGAGTAATTCCCTTGCTAAAACGATAAATTTTCTAAACCAGCCAAGTGTGAGCATCCCAGCCATGGGTAGAAAGGTGCACGGGCAGGGGATTTGTGTCTGAATGTGGATGAATAAAGGCCCTGGCCAGCACCCAGGGCTTTCCTCTGCTACAGTTCATCAGAGCTCCCTCCACCCTAAGGAATTTACAGTGTGATGGGTCCTTCCTGCTCCATCTGAGAATGGGAGAGGAAGTGATATGACTAAAACTAGCTGGAGAACCTGTGACAACTGAGACTAAACCCCCGTGTTTGAAACCCCAGTCTAGGACTTACACACTAAAAACATCCCTCTTCTCTCTTGAAATCTTAATACCAGTGTTCCCAGAGCCCTTGGGAACATGGCAGGGCTGTAAATTAAACATAGGGCAGTGAGTGAACTGCTGCCTGGGTTGGAGGGGAGCACAGCTGTCAGTCACACCAGAGCAAACCCCGGTGAATCTGTCTCCAGGCGACAAGGGGAAGAAGAATCCTTTCAAGGAGCTGTGATATTAGACCTTTTCCATCTCCCTGGGTGTCAGAAGGAGATTAGTTATGCAATTAAAGAAACAAAAGCCCTCTTTCTTCCCCTTAAGCACGCAAAGGCTATAGCTCTGTAACACAATGCAGGGTCAGGCACGGACACCAGAACTGGCTCATTAGTCTGGCTGTCTCCGAGCTCAATTATCTGTGTCTCCCCTTCATGCCATGTGCACTCACCAAAGTGACACCAGGGAACAGGGACAGTTAGATACACTGCCCCCATCCCACTTTTGGCAAGGATTTCTGGAAGATTTCCTGTGGCCTGTGTCAAGTCTGTGGCCATACTTTGTATTTTTGTGGGTCTATTGCCACTGTGGTGATGCCCAGAAGAAAATCAAGATTACACTCAAACACTAACTCTTCTCCTTGCACAGATTAGTGTCATCTACAGGCATTCAAGGTTGGACTTAAACCTTTAGATCAACAAGTGCAATTCTTAAATGGTTGGACTAAACTCTTAAATGGTTGGCCTTGATGATCCAAAGGTTGAACTTGAATCTTGAAGGTCTTTTCTAACATTAGTGATTCTATGATTCTAAGTTTACCTGTGATTCAGGACTACCAAGGCTCTTCCAACAGGGCAATAAGACCTCCTGCTCTGACACAAAAGCAGCACCTCTGGGCACTTTCCCCTAAAAAAAAACCACCCAGATTTTGCACCTTCTTCCAACTCTTCACTGTGTTTGTTGGTTTTTGTCCCCACAGCTCATTGACTATTGTTCCTGTGGAGAAGACTATGTAAACTACCGTGACTTCCTTCGAGCCTTCCCAAGTAACCTTTTCCCAGAACCTGAAGTACAAGACGAGCAGTTAAATACTCAGATGACTTGAAGGCCTTTTACTTCAAAAAGGATGTTCCAGTTTTCACCTTTGCTTCACTCACTCTCCCCTTTTCACAGAGCCAGCTAATTCCACCCTTATTTTGTTAACCTTTTTCTTCCCTAACCTCCCCCTGCCCTTCTGGCCAACACCAAACTCAACTTCACAACTGCTGGATGTTGAAATGAAGCTCAAAGAAGAAAATTTCTGAGAACCAAAGTCAGGTTCTCCTGTTGATTTCTCAACTTTTTAGTGCAGTATTTTAGAGAGCTAAAGCTCTCCAAAGCCTGAAGTGAAAACCACTCTACTTTTCCCTCAGAGTCAAAAGGGCCTTTCACCCTCAAATAGTGAAGACTGCCAGTTTACATTGTTTCAAAATTGCAATAAAAATGCAGTTGCTATTAAAGTGTTAGTAATTCTGTTTTAAATAGAAGTACCTCAATGGCTGGAATAGTTAAGGATTAAAATAAAGGAGGAGGGGAAACTCCACCAAGTGACATTTGGGATTTACTCAAAATGGGCTGATGAGTTTGGCTATCTGGAGATAGCAGGGGTCTGGACACAAATCTGCTCGCAGCAGCTCTGCATGCTTTTAACAAAAGGTTGGGAGAGTGGTTTTAGGACTGAGATAGCATCTAAAACCCATCTTATGCAGCCTGTCATCTCACCAGGCAGGGCTCCAAGGAAAAGGGAATACAGGCAGTTGGCATAGCAATAGAGTTATGACACTTGTGCTCCACTTAGAGTCACATTACTCATCTCTCCACGAAGGTAAACGTGGCAGGGATGTTATCACCCCAAATGTCACCTGCCAGCTATTGCCATGGAGCACAAAAAATAAAAAAAAAAGGCAGCTGTCATGCACACAGAGGAGAACAAAGCACTTTGGAACAAAATGCTTCTTTAACTCAGCTTTTGTGCTGTGGATTCCTACTTCCCCTCAGACAGCTGAGTCTCCACATGACACCTCCCTCCTGTCCCCTTGTTCGGAAAGGTCACTGCTCCTCCCTTCTGTGCTGCTGATCACTCTGACTGAGGATCACTCTGGGTATCTCTGGTCCACCTCACTCTTCCAAGAGACCAGGAACTTACGGATGAAATTGCTGGAGCTGCAGAAAAGAAAGTCTGAAACTATTTTCTGCACATGCTACAAAACCATAACCTAATCCTGAGCCAAGTCATGTCGTATCCCAGGCCAGCTGCACAAAGTATACAATTTAACTCACCAAAAAATATGTGCCCAAACCACATCAGATAAATCATCTCCTCCAAATACCCTTCTCCTCCACTCCCTGTGATGAAGGCAGCCACAAGTAACGACCTCTGGAGCAGCTGCCTGTGTTGTGGACATGGGAAATGTGGGAAGATGAAGCCCAGCTGGAAGAGCATGGATTGACAGGACAAGAGGGAATGGCTTTAAGCTGAGAGGGTAGATTTAGATTGGATATTACAAAGAAATTCTTCCCTGTGAGGGTGGTGAGGCCCTGGCACAGGTTGCCCAGAGAAGCTGTGGCTGCCTCATCCCTGGAAGTGTCCAAGACCAGGTTGGACAGGGCTTGGAGCAACATGGGAGAATGGGAGGTGTCCCTGCCCATGGCAGATGAGCTTTAAGGTCCCTTCCAACCAAACCAATCCATGAACAGGAGGACATAAGATGCTGCAAAGGGAACAGATTAGTCTGGTATGACAGGAAAAAACACCAGTACAACCCATCACAGCTGCTTTGCCACATGTACAGCTTAGGAGTGATAAAGCATCACTGGACAGCAGCAGTGGAAGAATCTATGCCTTTTATTCATTTATTTCAGAAAAATACTTTTGCTGAGTTTATCACAAGAGTCATTTAACAACAAACAACGACAAACAAAATCCGTACAAAAACTGAAGTGACAGGAAGAATGAAACAAACAGGATAAAATACCAGAGACTGTTAATTCCCCCACCCACTCCAAAATCGGGAAATACAGAAGAAGAGATATTTTCCTCGAGTTCCTTTGCTGAAGTTTGATCCATTGAGTTCAACAGTTTTGAGGAGAAACTACATGCCTCTGCCTGGCTTTTCCAACAGCCATTCTTCCCAGCAAAACTCCACACACAGCCCTGAGCCAAAGGAACATATCTCACTGTTGGGTATAAAACCTACCAAAACAACCTTTTATTCCTGGAAGGCTGTAAATCAAACCCCATCATTTCTATCCACTGTTGACACAATTTGGGGTCCATCTACCAAAGGCAAGAGCCTGAGGCTGCTGTGAACCCGCAGGCACCGCAGCAAAGGCAGGGTAGCTCCAAGCTTCCAGAGTCACTTGGAGGCAAGGAAGAGACATCTTAGAGTAGCCACTCTTCCCTCCAACCAGGAAGCCTACCATACATTTTAAAACAGTGAGCTGAAGGTAAGGGGACCTACAGGGGAACTGGAACTTGTCTACTACTAACCCAAACAGGATGAGTAAGAAGAAAGAATCCTAAACAACAACAACAAGACAAAATGCAACTGTAATGCCCCATAAGGTAAGAGTCACTCAAAAGTTGTATGTGAAATGCTACATCTGTTCTTCCTCCACCCCTTCCTCTTCCCAAGCCCATTCTCCAACCATCTAAAGACAGAAAGAGAGAATTACTGCTGGTATTTTACAGCTCTTCTAGGCTAGGACAGGAGAGCACTATGCTGCACCCCAAAAATCACAGGCTACTCAATTCCTCATCTCCTTAGGGTTGGATAATGGACATGGACTACAAAAGCAGCCTCAAGCCCACGGGAAGGGTGCAAGCAATAGTGTCACACTGGAAGTAAAGATCTGCAGTTTTGGATAGTCTCCATCACCTTTTGCACTATGGTGGACAAGAGCTCCTGTGTGGGGTTGGATCTTGGATCTTGGTGTTGGATTAAAGGCTGGATTTTGATGACCTTGGAGGTGTTTTCCAACCTCACCCAACGATTGCATGGTGTTCTCTGCAGATGACACAGGGCTGGACAAGATGGGGCACGAGAAAAGCATCCACTCAAGGGAAGTGAGCTCATGGCATTTTATACACAGAGCAGCCAAGGACAGACTGACCAATAAGGGCTTGTAAGGAAAACACTCCATCTGGGAAAGAAAAAAGCTCTTTGGGCTGAAGAGAAGGCTCGATCTGCTGAGAAATGACGTGGACATAGAAGCAGTTACTGTGGGCTTGCAGCTGAGGGATTGTGCTTGGACTAGAACACAGAGACAGGAGCGGCACCTCTGATGGAGAGGGGATTGCAAACCTCCAGGATGACAGTGGATATCGCCTCAAAACAAAGGCTCAGCCTAAAAAAAACAACCTGCCAGGTTTGGGTCTAACAGAAGGATGGGGATTTCTGAGGACTAAATATAGGGGAGGGCAAAAGAAAGCCCCATTGCCTATAGGTTTAAAAAAAACAAATGATAGAAAGAACACATGGAAATGCTTCCATAACTAACTGTCCCTTTTCCTGGTAGCTCTATCAAAAAGAAAACAAAAAACCACATAAATGTAGCATATGTTGTACATACATAGTAAAGAGGAAGGGGTTTCAGGTACTGCTAAAGTACAGAGAGGCTACAACATAAGGCACTTGGGATACAAAGCATCATCAGCTACTGTACGAAGAGACAGCATTGTGCAAGTGGAAAAGCTGCCTGAAGCAAAGCAGGCAGGCAGGAGGAATCATTCAGCAGCCAGTTTTTGGGGGGGCTGTTATGTGTCACCTGTTAACAGAGTCAACAGCTCAGCTGCTGTGAGGCACCGGCCCCGTGGAAAGGACCAGCAGAGGCTCCAGAGAGATCCTGGACAGCAGTTGCTCTTGGAGGGCACATGGGAGTGGATGGATGGGGAGGGGAACAGGAGGAGAAAGGAAAAACCTCTCACACTAGACATTTTCCATGTCCTCCCTAAACATAAAGGTCTTTTCCCCCTCTGGTCTCGCTGCCCCGCGGGTACTGCCATTGCCTCTGAGCCAAAATGTGTGTTATTGACCCAGCACGGGGTATGAGGAGCAACTGCAAGATACCTCCAAGGGTTCTGCTCCAGTCTCCCTCCCCAGCTCCCCTGAGAAAGGGGGAAGCCCTCTCCTGCCAATATTTCTTGTTTGACACTCACAGGACGTGAGCATGGAGGACCAACAGGAATTTGACCAATTGTCCTCGTATCACTAAACATTTTCTCCCTCCAGTGCATCCCCAACAAGAAGAGGGGGAGGAAGGGACAAAAGGCACCCACAGAAACAGGGGAAAACCCCAACTCAACTCAAAGAGGGGCAGAAAATCAACTCTCACCCATTCCTCAAAACACGACTGATGAGAAGAACAACGGCGCCAGCCTCAAGCTGGAATTGCACTGGGAGAGAGCCAGAGCTCAGCTGCCCGAAGGGCTGAGCAAGGGGTATGCCAAGGATCAATCCTGGACTGCCTATGGAAGAGCACCCCAGCTCCCCCCAGCTCTGTGCCCTCTCTCCTCGCCCAGCCAAGGGAACACAAGAGTCGCCTGCTCCTGCGGCGGCAAAGCAGAACTAAAGCTACGCCTGACTTCGCTGCACAAGAGGCACCAACAGCAAAGCCCAGCTTAGGGACCGCCCTGGAGGAGAGCGTGGGGTGAGAGGTGCCACTGCTGCTCACCTGCCAAACCCAGCCTGGTGTGTGGTGGCACCCCAAAGAAGCTCAGTGAGATGGCACTGACCCGTGAAACCCCAAGCAGATGCTGCTCCTCAGCAGCAAGGATCAAGCTGGTGGGATCTGGCTTTCCACAAAATCTCCTGCCACCACGTGGAGGTGGCAGTGGGCAGGAGCAAGAGGGGAAAGTGGTCTGCAGCAACAGATGGCCTCTGAGGTAGATTTGAGACAACTCCATCTGCCAACAGCTACACGTCACAAGTCAGGCTTTTCCTAAAACGCAAGCTGCTCCTTGCAGCCCTTCCCCTTCCCTCCCTGTCATCTCATTCACAGCTCAGAAAGGGATGAAGGGGCTAGGTTTTTTGGAAGAAACCCTGGATTTGATAGCACCTTGGGTGGATACAAGCACTGTATCCTTTGGAAACAAAGAGTGAAGCTGGTGGCTACTGATGGCACGGCTGGACTGGTACGGTAGGGATGAGGAAGGCTGAGGTGACAGCACGAGGGGCACAGTCCCACTGATGCAAAAACCCTTTGCAGCAGCCAGTTTGTCATCTGGACACGGTCATGAGCCACAAGAACACCAGGTACACGAGGCACAGACAAACTGGCAAAAGGCCTGGGCTGACAGGAGCCAGGCCAGTGCTCAGAATGGGGCAGGACTCAAGGTTTCACCTGAACCTGAGGATGGTGCTGCCCCACAAGAAGATACTGAGCTGCAGAGCTGCTCAGCTCTTGGGGTTGGGAGGTCCAGAACAACCACAGGGCAGCCAAGAGAGACCCAGCTGTACCAGAAGAGCTGGGGCAAGCCGAGGCTGGGAGGTGGGCCTTCCATATGAAGAAGGAAATTCTCTCCACTCTCTGCTGCCCAGCTCTGCAAAATTAGCTCAAAACCAGGGATCTGAAAATCCCTACGTAACCAGGGGTCCACCATGAGACAAAACAGGGCTGAGGTTTCTCCCTCAGACCCTGGTCTCTCTTTGCAGCATCACCACCCTGCCAAGCACTGGCCCCATCTCACCTGAGAGCACCCCTTGGCCTCAGGATCTCACAACCCCAGCACACTCCCCCAGGAACCTGCTCCCACAACACACATTTGGTGCCTTCAAGCTGTCGTGGCCCTGTGCCAGGGACTCAGGGAAGCACCATGAAGAGAGAGGGGAGGAACATGCTGTAGGAGAAAAAAGGATCGTTTGGAACCGTCTACGACACATTTGTAACCATTAACCAAAATAAACAAACACTAAAATAGAAAAGAAAAAAAATAAAATTGCACACTGATTTACCATCAAACAGAGGAAGGCAAAACCAGGAGGGCTGGAAAAGGTTCCTACGAGGGGAAGGGAGCAGGGGAAAGGGACCTTTTTTGGTTTTATTGCAAATGGTTCAAGAGAGCAAGAGAGGAAGGGAGGAGAGCGAGAGACACCTTGGGAAGATGACTGGTTCCCGAGCCACTCAAGACGCCGCCCGTGAGGACCAGGAGGAGGGGCTGCTTAGTCCTGGTATCTCGCCCTCCTCCCCAGGAGACAACCCTTGGCTTCTACGGCGACTTCAGCTTCTTGGTTCGAGGTGAGGTGCCGTTCTCTGCTTTCACCACCCCGTTTTCATGGTAACCTGGGGATGGCAATGAAAGGTAATGAAGCTGGTGAAGGGTCCAGAGGGTAAGTCCTATGAGGAGCGGCTGAGGGAGCTGGGGTTGTTTAACTTGGACAAAAGAAGACTTGGGGGTGACCTTATCCCCCTCTACAACTCCCTGACAGGAGCGTGGAGCCAGGTGGGGGTCAGGCTTACTCCCAGGGAATAAGTGTCAAGACAAGAGGACATAGCCTCAAGCTGTGCCAAGAGAGGTTCAGTTTGGACATTTCTTCACAGAAAGAATGGTTAAGCATAGGAATGGGCTTCCCAGGGAGGTGGTGGAGTCCCTCTTCCTGGAGGTGTTCAAGAAACACCTGGACACGGCCCTTAGTGCCATGGTCTAATTGACATGGTGGTGTTCATCCATAGGTTGGACTCGATGACCTCAGAGGTCTTTTCCAACCTAATTGATTCTGTGATTCTACAGAAAAAGAAAACTTTTTCCCTTGCACAAGCCAAACCCTTAACCCTCTCAGGCCTGGCCCACAGACATGGGGAAAGCCCCCACTAAGGCAGGACGCTGCTGGGGACCCCCTGAGGGGGTGCTGAACCACAGCACTGATACCCCCCACTCACCAGAGTCCCTCTTGAGCGGCTTGGTTTGCTGCTTGGTGCTGGTGGTGGCGGCGGCGACTCGTTTCCGGCTGCTCTGCTCGTGCCAGTACTCCCTCCAGCGCCGCAGCTGGAAGTGGATGAAGCGCCACATCACCGAGGCCTGGAAGAGGCACACCAACAGCAGCACACTCATTCTGGCAGGGGCGGAGAAGAGGCAGGCTGAGAACAGAGCAGAGAGGCCACCCCCGGCCCAGCCTTCCACCCGCAGCGGGGCCGGTGTCCCCCCTGGGTGGCAGGTGCTACAACCACCACCATCTCCTGAGCAAAGAGCAGCCACTTCCCTTTCCCTCCACACCATAAAGCCCTCAGGTGCTCAAGGTACTGCTGGTTGTTACAACTTTAGGGCAGGAATGGATCAACAGCATCATCTCGACCAGCACTGCCCAAACCACACTCTGCACGCTCAAGGTATGACGTTCCCAACTTCTCTGTACATCTAAAAGATGGATGTGGTTAGAAGGGAGCTAAGAAAGTCCCCCAAGTCCTCATGTGTGCTAGCAGTCCATGGCTTCAAAAAGCCTGGGAATGACCAGGCCTAGGTAATTCTGAACTGAACCCACAGCTGCTGTATAGCTGAGAAAGGCTCCCAGTCTTGACAGACAGACTGCAAGGCATGAGAAGTCCATCCCATATTCTGCTTTCCATGTCAACAGGCAGCAAAACATATCCAAGCAGAAGGAGAAATGCCTTTTCCTTGACCATATCTGTGATAGTGCACTTAGAGGTGCAGCAGGGAAAGCCTGTAAGCCTTTCTCTATGATAGACTCATACGTTATAACCTCAGTCAATGAACATCTTATTTGATGGACTTTCCCCTCTGTAGCCTTCAAAACCCTCCTTGCTTCCTTCACACTCCTTCAGCTCACTAGGACCCTCCCTAAATGGAACCACGATCAGATCCCCACTGGCATTTGGATGGAGCTCTGAGCAACCTGGTCTAGTGGAAGGGGCTGGAACGAGATGAGCTTTGAGGTCCTCTCCGACCCAAACCATTCTGTGATTGTGTGACTTCCAAACTCAGCAAAACCCACCTTGAGATAACACAGCCAAGGGAGGCACAGCAGACATTCCTACCTGAAAAGGATATTGTTGAAGAGGAAGCTGAAAAAGTTCCCTCTCTCAGGGTCCAGGGCCTGGTTCTCCACCCGTGGCAGCCCGAAGCCGATGACCAGGATGTACAAGGTGAGGGTGAAGAGCCTGGTGATCACGAACACGACAGCCCAGACATTAAACCTGTGGGAGGGACAGAAGCAGAGGTGTAGGCAGGAGCAGCTCCCAGCACGTGGCTCTCCCAGGCTCTGGAGGAGGTGGATGCCTTGGGCAGCTCCCCTGCTTACAGCTTCTCATTGTTCTCATCCGTGAAGTAGACCAGCCGGGCCATGTGGAAGAAGAACTCAGCCAAGTACTGCAACAGCAAGAGGATCAGCCCCAAGCGGGTTAAACTAGGAGAGAAGAGGAAGAAAAAACAATCACTGGTTAACCTTCATCTCTCAAATCCAGCTACAGCCTCTCCCCTGCCATCCCTGAGCTGCAGCACCAGCCTAAAGCCAGGTCTTTCTGCAGCAGTGGGGGTAGAACTGCAGTGGGGGAAATCCCTGTCCCCAAACCATCAGCACAGCCCAGACCAGTAGGAATCCAACACAAACCCCTAACTGTTGGCAAGGCTGCTTTCCTTTTTGTCATAGAATGATTTGTGTTCGAAGGGACCTTAAAGATCATCCAGTCCCAACCCCCTGCCACAGGCAGTGACACTTTCCACTATCCCAGGTTGCTCAGAGCCCCGTCCAACCTGGCCTTGAACAGTTCCAGGAATGGGGCAGCCACAGCTGTGCCAGGGCCTCACCACCCTCAGAGGGAAGAATTTCTTCCTAATATCTAACCCAAATCTCTCCTCTTTTAGTTTAAAAACATTCCGCCTTGTCCTATCACCACCTGCCTGCATAAAAAGTCGCTCTCCACTGAAACACTCCCCTTTATTCCCTTTAAGCCCCTCAACCCACTGAGGATTCCCAGGTGACTCCCACTGCAAAAGGAGCTGCTCAGCCCCATCCCTGGTGAGGGATGTGGTGCTGAGGGAGGTGACTCACTTGAGCAGGTAGGCGCTGGCGATGTGCACCAGGTAGAGCGCGATGCAGCGCAGCTGGCGGGGGATCTCCTCCTGGCAGGGCAGAGAGCCATGTCAACCTCTCAACCCTCTTCACCTGCCCTCTCCCAAAACTCCCTCTCCCAAAATCCAGCGGGTGGGATCCCCAGGTTGCCCACCTGGCTCTCACCTTGCGAACTTTTTGGAAGTAGAGCTCCGGCAGGGCGTGCAGCCAGTACGCCAGCTGGCACAGGTAGAAAAACTTCACCTGGAACCTGAAATGCAGGGATGATCCATGAGAGCCAGGCTAGGGCATGGAAGGACCCCAAGGACCTGGGTGGTAGGGCAGCACTGGGCAATCCCTCCACTGCTTTGAAGGCACAGGATTTAGAAGCCATCGTTTCTGGGCTGAAATTATTTATTGAGCCGAGACAGCCACACCTGGAGTTTATCCAGATGCTCATGCTGTGGTCTCCGTGCCCTCAGCAAACCTCCCTTTTGTAAAAACCCAAAAAGGGACAGTTATCCCCACTTCATTCCTACTGTGAAAAATGAACAGCAAAGAGACTTGCCCAAGGTGATGCAAGAAACAGCCAGGACCTTCCTCATAAGGGAAACCTCCAGAACACCCTCCCGGGGCTCACAAATGAGATATCCACCATTTCTCATGACCTCACTGCAGCATCCTTGCAGCAGGGTGCATGCAGAGGGTGCTGTGCTGTCAGCACCCTTCTCCCAGCCACAGGGAAAACCATACAGGGGAAGGAAGTGGTCAGCCCTGGAAAAAAAATGCCCTCGCAAGTGCTTACGGAAGATAAACATGCGGGTAGTTTTCCCACAGACTCCGGGGGTTTGATATGTATCCTTCCTGAAAAAGAGAAGAGATGCAAGGCTTCAGCAAAAGAAACAGGTTATGACAGGGTGGGCTGATGTTACAGTGAAACAAGGAACTGGGGGTGACACCCAGCCTGCAGAAAAAAAACATGTCCCGTGAGAGAGCCAGGGCTGAGATCTCCAAAGCTCAGCCACATTTGTGGGTCTCTAGCACCCCTATAAAATCTCTCCAGGCCCTGTGTTTGGGGGCTGAAGGCTCCTTGCTCGGTTGCACAGATGTTCCCAGGCTCAGGACAGGATGTTCTGGGGTTTGGGATGCTCTGGAGTTGTGGGGGTGAGCTGCCTGTAACTGTGTGCATGGTCTGTGGGGCTCCTCCCTCACCAGCCTGTCCAACCAAGGAACCAGAAGTACTACTGACAAGAAAGGGGAACAGAAAACACCTACAGAACCAATTTCATGCATTGGACAATTTAATTTTCCACCTCTTACATTATACTTGCAGAGCAGGTTACAGGATGTGGCTCCCCTCTTGCTCCTGCCACGGGGATGCTGCACTGGGCTTTGGAAGGAGGTGTTGGCATGGGAATTTTGTCCTGCCAAGTCACCATCACCCATGATCTGTCTGCCCTAAGCCCTTTTTTCAGCTGGGGGAGGCCAGGGGAAGTGCAAGTGCTGTGAAGGGCAACTTGCTTTGAGCACATGGGATGCTTGGGGGAGCCCATAACAGCAGTGAGGAGGCTCAACAACACCTGTTCTTCCCTCCCTCTTCCTCCTCAAAAAGACATGTTTTCCCTCTGAATTCTCCCAGCAGTTTTGGGTTGACACATTCCCAGTGAACACAAGGAACAGTGTGGTTTCCCTGTTCTCAGCAATCCCCTCACTGCCAGCTTGCCAAGAAAGGGACAAAAAGGAGGGATCCCAAAAATCTGCCCATTAGCCCCACGACCCTGCAAAAGGCATCCAAAAACCTCAAGGCACTGAATGTAAATTAACAGGAAAACAAGAATCTGAGAAAGATGATCCAGAGCAGCAGATGGAGATGATGAGACCAGGTAGGATTTCTGAGGACCAGCTCCAAAAATACCTCACGTCCCATTAGCTTATGCCTTGCACAGTGAAGGAGAAGGATCTCCCAAAACTGCCCTCACTCAGTGGCTGGAGGGATCCACCACTCTTGAAAACTAAACTTGCTGAAACATGCCCGTTTTGGCCCAGGGGTTGGCTGGGGACTCTGCTGCCAGTGGGATTTTTTGCTCCAGGAACCCCAAACCCCCACCTTGGGAACCCAAATGCCAGCCAGCCCCCTGCCTTACCGTCACCACGACGTACAAGCACCAGATCACAGAGGTGAGGTGGAAGGCAACCAGCTGCCCTGACTCATTGAACTTGCTGTGTTTGACCTTGGAGAGATGCAGACGCCTGTTGATTTTCTGGGAAGGAGCAGAGGAAGAGAGAAAACACCAAGAAAACATGAGCCACTGGGTCATCAACCCTCTCTCCTCCTTCTCCTCATCCCAAGCAGCCTCCAGAGGTGAAGGCTCACTCATAATCACCATCTTAACCCCCAGAACAGCATTTAACTGCATCAGAACCATGGGATTTGAGGTATTTTGGTGGGTCAAGACATGGAATGGCACTCACGTCCAGGGCATATTCCTGCACCACCGCGTGCAGGATGATGGCGATGAAGATGTAGAAGAGGATGGTGACCAGATCCTTCAGCCCATAGTGATACTGGACCAGCTCCCCATCTGCAAAACACCAAACAGTGGGTCAAATCCCTGTGACCCAAATAATTTGCAGGAGAGGGTTAAGGGTTAGAGGGGCAAGGGAGTTATTCCCAATATGGAGACGCCGGAGAGAGGTCACTACTGTGCCAGTGGCTGGAAAAAAGGGCTCCATGCAGGGTTAGTTCATGGCAGAGCTGGGTGGTTTCTCCTCCAATAGTTACACACCTCAAGGGAGGGGACACTCTGGACACTTCAAGCTTCCCCTGCCAGAGATAAAGGGCTGGGGACAGCCTGGGTATGGAGGCAGGAATTTATCAGCCTAAAAGCATGAAGACACGCAAGGCTGAAGCAGGTGATGGGATCAGGGATGCCCCACTGGGAACATTAGGATGGCATTTCCACCTCCTCAGTTATGATCCAGCACTGAGTCTCTCCCACTCATCCCTGAAAGCTGCTGGAGCAGGATTCAGCTTCCAAAATGCAGACTCCTTGTGCTATTAAGAGATCTGAGACAGCAGCACGGGGATGGAGGATGAGAAACAGGACCCACAGGAGGCCACACTCCTCTGGAGCAACAGGAGACCCAACAGCACCCAAAATACCCCAGACAGCTGCATTTAGGTGACTATTTGCAGCTCTACAGTTTATGGGGAAGAAGTAGATTTAGGAAAGCTGCTGTCCTTTGGCACACTGCAGAAAACATCTTGTCACCAGCCCTGTTTACCCTTGAACAGAGGTTCAGCCTAGATTTTCTAAGATTTGAACAGGATTTATGAAAACATCTGGCAAAGGATATGAAAACACCCTGTCCTTAGAAGCCTGGGCCTGGTGCTGTGCAAGCCCAGAGGTAAAAATGGTGCCTGTATCCCAGAGCAAGGTAAAAGACTGAACTGCAAGTCCCAAGAAAACAATATCAAATAATATCATGCACATGTGCAACCACTCTGCCTCATCTCTCCTCTCTCACAAGCTGCTCTAGCAGGAGCTGTGAGGGATGTGAAACAGCCTTGGAAAAATTCAGATGAGCAATAACCCTTCCTCCAAACAAGCTGCTGCAGCAAGGTCTCTCTCCCCAAGGCCTCAGCCAGCTCATGCTCTATACCCCATTACCTGGCTCTGGTGAGGTGTTCCTGTGCCCTCCCCGAGTTTTCTGGCATCAGGAAAGAATAAATCCCTTAAAAACCAGCAGGAAGTTGTCTGGACTGTGCCACAGGGGAGCATAGACCAATTTAATCTGGGAGCTGGATGACTTCTTCAGCCTCAACATTCAAAGATTTTAAGGGCAGAGCTTTTATCTTCCGCATGTCTGCCTCACTGCAGTCCCACTAATCCCAACACCCTGCTCTTTCTTTGGATGATTACTCAAACACTTCCAATTAACTGCAGTTTTCTGCCACCAGGCCAGGCTTTGTGCCCCAGGCATTTGGCTCATCCTGAGCTCAGGCTTTACCCAAACCACCTCCTGCTGTCTCCACGCCAGTGCCCAGATCGCTGCCAGATCCAGACGGGCTCTGGGCCAGGAAGGTAGCAACCAGCAGCCAAAATATTAACAGGGGCCAAGCCTCCAGCTACCTCCTGGCTGGCAGCTGGGGTATGTCCTCTGGCCTGTTTGGTTCAGAGCTGCACCACCTCAGAGCCTCCTCAAAATTACTCCACATGGTCCACGCCCACAGCCTACCTTGTGCTCTGCACCACGTGCAACTCCACACATTCACCTTGTTCCATCCCTCCAAAAATCAGCAACTATTGTGCAGCCCCTGCTGCTTAGCAAAGAGGTAAATCCCTCCCGCTCCTCAGCAGGACATGGAGCTACTCCAGGCATGCAATCAGGCGGTTTGATCCTGCCTGACCAGGCTTGGAGCAGGATCCTCACCCTGCAGAGAGCACAGAGCAGCCTGGCCATGGCAGAAACACAGAGGAAGCCCTCAAACCCCCTGGAAAGCATTTCTTCCCAACCCTGGCTGCATGAGGGCTGGCAGACATGATCAGAGTGCTCTGAGCTGCTCAAACTTTGCTTCTTCCCAAAATATCTTATTTTTTTAACATCTCCTTTACCACCAGACAAGAGCCTGGGCAGTGTGATCAGTATGGGGTGAGCCTGGGCCAGCTGGCAAAGAGGATTTGGGGCAGATCACGACTCAACCCTCCCCTTGGGGTGTCTGGAGCAGAGGCATCTCTTACCTGCTGTAGGCACACTAACGTTGTACTGAGGTAAGATGAACAGGAAGGCAGTCTTGGCTGTGACCTGTCAAAGACACACAGAGGGGGGAAGAAAGGAAATCAGTTGTTGAATCCATTCCTCTGCCACCATTTCCTCTCTTTTCCTACCACAAAGGGAAAGGTAAATCATCCAGGGAGATGTGCAGGCAACTGCTTCACTCGCACAAACACCTTTCAGCAAGGAGATTGCCAGGGAATTGGTTTGCCAGCAGAAACCCGGGATTTGGGAAGGAGAAAGAGAGGTATAAAGGAGGGAGAAACCTGGAAAAGCAGCACAGCTGGAAAAGCCATGAGCCAACCTAACAGGGGAAGCCTCTTGCTTCCCCTCAAGGATGAGCATCTGTCCAGGAGCATGGACCATCCTCACATGTGACTGGCTGTTCAAGGGACACTCTGAACTGACCCAACTGGCTATTTGCATTAATTAAAACTATCCCTCATTCCCATCCACCTGGGCAGCCACACTGGGAATCCAGCCTGGGTAGGGATGGCAGCATCCACACATGAGCAAGCTCAGAGGCTGCAAAGCCCCATGGACTGGCTACACACGGATTTAGCTCCACATATTTGTGGAGACTCCTCCACTTGGTGAGGCTGGACCCCTTTAGGGTCCATGCAGGCACCCATGAAGGTCCAACAGGGCAGGGGAAAAGCAACTTTGACAGACAAGTTGAACTTCACACTAGTTACCCACAAGATTCCAGATGCACGTACAAAAAAAGGAATAAAAAAACTTGGGATGACACATCAGGGCCCCTGCAAGCCAGGGCTGTGCTGCTCACTCTTCATTTATTGAATCATAGAATAGAATCATGGAATAACCTGAGTTGGAAGAGACCCACAAGGATCACTGAAGTCCAACTCCTGGCCTTGCACAGGACACCCCCAGAATCCCACCCTGTCCCTGAGAGTGTTGTCCAAACACCCCTTGAGCTCTGGCAGCCTTGGGCCTGTGACCATTCCCTGAGGAACCTGTTCAGTGCCCAACCATCCTCTGGGGAAGAACCTTTTCCTGATATCCAGCCTAAACCTCCCCAGAAACACCTTCATGCTGTTCTTTCTGGTCCTGTCTAAATTACTTTTAATTTAAGGGAATGATCCTTCCCAGCAATGATGCAGGAGGGTTTGTGGGAATGGGGCACAGCATTCCACCCCAGTGCATCCACAGGATGCTCCAAAGCTGCACCTCTGAGACCAACACACCCTTGAGCTGGGGCCACAGCAAACCTCAGTGCACAGACATCTGACACCAAATGTGTCTTCATCCCATCCAACCCCGCACTGGTGGCAGGTCACCAAATTTTTACCTTTCCAAGGGCTCCCAGCCAACCCTCCAACGCTTCGCAAGCGTCCACCTTCATACACAACCAGCCCCAAAAATTCCCACACCCATCCAACACCGATGGAGACGAGCTGCATTTCACATAGACTCTTCCAGAGCTCCAGGCTATTAAAATCCCAGCTGGAAATTGCTCCACAGCTCGTCAGGGGCTTTGCCAAGTGTTCCCATTCTGCCCCCAGGAGCATTGAGTGACTGGCCAGTGGCTCCGCTCCGCTGACACAGGCGAGGGACAGAAAACTCCACAGCATCTTTTCAGGATGTTTGGGGATTTAATCTTTTTTTTCCACTTAAAAAAAAAAAAGGAAATCCCATATGTTGTGCTCTGTTTGTGGAGGAGTAGATGCAAGAAAGGCTCTGCTGCAGGAGACAGAGATCACGGGCAGAGTTTGGGGTGGGGACGGAAAAAGCGCATCGCCCGGCCTCAAGCTGGCTTAAGGAGACACTGCTGGCTCTTAATGACCTTCCTGGCCAGGGAAGCCAAGTTGCTACATCCCAGAGCGGTACAGCACATCCAGGACCTGGACTTCACATCCAAACCTCGTCACAAGCTGGCACAGGGCACGATACAAACACACAGAGCCGGTGGTGGCCGCGATGCTGCGGGGACGGGTGGACGTGTCATGGAAGTGCTGACGGCAGCAGGCACTAAAGGATTTACAGCTACCCAAGTACCTGGCTGACATCCAGAGCTATAAACAGCTGGAAAGAAGACATCCTCTCCAGATGAAGCCTCCTAACCTGCTGGAGGGGACATAGTCCAGACTTGTGAGTCCAAGAAAATGACCCTGGAGTATCTCCGGGGTGGGAAGCAAAGCCAGCACGGTGCTTAGCCCCAACACAGTTTGCAAGGACTCTCCCAATCTTCTTTTCTAGAGGGCCTGGTAGGAAGGTTTCAATCCATCCACTCCAGCATCAAGCAATGCTTTGTCCCATCTCCACACCTGCCTTTGCTTCCTATAGTCTGGAAGATCACCAGCAGCTTCAGACGTCACCTTTGCACCCCCTCACCTTTCATTACAGAGGGGTAGTGGGTGGTTTTCTAAAGTCTAAGTAAAATATTTTACTGCCAAATATAAATGTAACTTCCCAGACACAGGCAGGCTCCTGACAGACCAATTTCCAAGGACAAACTGCCTGTCTGCTCCATTTGACAGATGGGGGAGGCCAGGCAAACCTGCAGCCACTCCTGCAGCCACTCACTAAAGTGCTACAGTGGCCAAACATGAACTCCAGGCATCCAACCTTCCCATCTTACAGAGTTTACATGGAAGGAAGGTCTCCTCTAAGGCACCAAAGGCATTTCCTTCTCCTGCAACCAGCTGGGAAGTGTTCACTCTGATCAAGGGCACCTTGGTTCAGATAGGTAGAGTCATTGCTTCTAGCAGCAGATGGAGCATGAAACACATGAGATGAACCACCCTGAGCAGGACACTGGTACATTCCTCCATCTGGAAGGTGAAGGACACCTCGCACATGCATGTGGGGACCTGCATCTTGCTGATGTTTCTCACCACATGCCCCTTGTCAGCGGGCACAGAGGGACAGGGGACTTGACCAAGGTCATGGCTGAGCTCCAGCAAGTCCATCAAGCTCCAAAATCCCACATAACCCCCTCAGTATCCCATCCATTATATCAACTGGGAGCACCCATGGTGCACCCATTGCTACACAACCCTGAGCAGTGTATAGTGCCAAACACACCATGAAGAAGCTTGAGTCTCCTGGAAAACAGGGAACGCCCGACTCGTGACCTCCAGCAATGCCACCTCCAGCTCCCCACAAGGCAGAAACCAGGTTTCCTTGGCTTAGGAAGGAGCAACAAGCACCAGGGATGGCAAAGCTTTAGAGATTGCATTGAGCATTTCACAGGCAGCCAGAGAAAGCAGAAGTTTGGAACGGGAAGAGCAACGTGAGGATTATTCAGAGGCACAAGACGTTCGCTGCCTGTTTGTTCTGAAACAAGATGCTGGTATGGTAAAGGAAGTGCCAGGCATGCTCCTGCCCTGCAAGGCAGGGAGAAGAGCCAGAGCTGCCATTAAACTGCTGCTGGCAGGGGTGGAATTCATAGAATCATAGAATAATTCAGGTTGGAAAAGCCCTCTAAGATCACTGAGTCCAACCATGAACACAGCACTGCTAAGCCCACCACTAACCCATGTCCACAAGTGTCACATCTACATGTTTTCTGGACACTTCAGAGATGGTGATTCCACCACTGCTCTGGGCACCCTGTTCCAATGCCTGACAACCCTTTCAGTGAAGAGATTTTTCCCAATATTCAACCGGCTATTAAAGTCCCTAAACCTTCCCTAGCACAACCTTTTATAGGGTGGGAAAAGGGTTTGTCTCCATGGGATGCACAGAGCAGGGACCATGTAGGAAAGGTTGTACCTTCCTCATCCACTCCTTGCCCTGCATTAAGGGCATCTCTATGCAGAGGGAGATGCTCCTCATCCTGCCTTGCATGAGGGATGTGGTAACTGGGGATATGGGTTAGTGATGGGCTTGGCAGAGCTGGGTTGGACACGATGACCTCAGAGGTCTTTTCCTACCTTAATAGTTCTATGATCCTATGTGCCTGAACCAGGTAAATCTGGGAAGCAGCTGTCCTGGGAGCTCTCTACAGCCATGCAGAGGGAACAGCATCCTCAGCATTAATCTGAGAACCAAAGGGCAGACAGGTGGTAAAGACACAAATCTCCATGTGTCCATCAAAACTAGAGTTTCCTGGGATGCTCAGGACAGGGATGAGGCTGTTCCTCATGGCTAAAAATCAAATCAGCACATCCACCTTGCAGCCTCTGATGGCAGAGCAATGGATAAAGCCAAACAATCCCAGCACTACTACACTATGCATCTTTATTTACTCTGCATCTACTATTCTACCACTAGGTATCTACTGCCGATAATGTGCTGACTGGAAACACCCAAACACCCACCATCCTGGAAATTGCTGTTTAATACAGAGCAGCAAACCTCTCCCCACCCTTTTTTAGAATCACAGAACAGCTTGGTTTGGAAGGGACCTTGAAGATCATCTTGTTCCAACCCTCTGCCATTGGCAGGGATACCTTCCACTAGACCAGGTTGCTCCAAGCCCCATCCAGCAATTTTAAAAATGCTGGGTTTTCCATGCCACAAAATGCTCCAAGAGTCCAAACCCAAATCCCAATTACACTCATGCAGATAAGCAAGTGGCTTTCAATAAAGGGATTTAAGCACATGCATCCAGGCAGTTCAGCACCTCTCCTGAAATCTACCTGCTGCAAGTTTTGAGCATCCTTCACTGAGGGGTACCAGGCACTCTACGAACTCTGGAAACAGCTTGCCCAGAGAGGTTGTGGACACTGCATCCCTGGAAGTGCCCAAGGCCAGACTGGACAGGGCTTGGAGCAACCTGAGATAGTGGAAGGTGTTCCTGCCCACGGCAGGGGGTGTAATGAGATGATCTTTAAGGTCCCTTCGAAGCTAAACCATTCTGGGATTCTATAAAACCCATTTCCCTTCTCAAAAGCCTCATCCCAGTGGGATTTGCAGTTGCTATCTCCATCCTAGCCAGGAGACCCCAGGCACTCTGCCTGTCCAATGGTCCTGCTTGAGTTAAAACCACTTTGGAGGAAGGAAGCAGCTCCAAACCTCTGGCAGGGAAGGCTGGGGAAGTTTCTGCAGTCAGAGCTGGGAAAATATTTCCAGGGTTTGAAAAACAGCTCAAACTAATTTCAGATAAAATGCTGTCCGAAGGCTTCTCTCGCAACGTGGGGGTATTTTTCCCCCAACCAGACAGAGTGTTTATTGAAAGACAAACTTGCTGACCCACGGTATAGATTGACACAGGCCCTATATGTAAACTAAAGCCCAAACTTTGAACCAAAGCCTTTAAAAGTAAACATCTGGCTTTGACAAAAAAAACCCTTTCCGAGGGCGGTGCAGCCCCTCTCTGCTCCCACAGACATGCTCATCCCCCAGCATGGCACAATATTCACTGCCTCACACTCCTTCCTGTTTATTCCCTTTTTAAAACTAAACCTAAATTCTGCTTTTTTCTCTCCCTTTTTCCCCCCTCTTCCCCAACTATCCAGCCCTGAACGCCGCCCACGTGGCCTCAGCTCCCACATCTGGCAACGACCAGGGGAGGCAGAAACATGTTTTGTTTTCTTGCATTAACAACGGGAAGGCCGTAGTTTTTTAGAGTACTACGGAGGGGACCGGGAAGGGGAAAGTATATTTAGCAGGAAGCCTGGAAATAGCAGCTCATTCGTCAGCCGCCTTCGTTTGACAGTGTCACAGCCCAGAGTTTGGGAGCCCGTGACTCACACTCTGCTCACGGGGGAAAGCCCGGCAAGGCCACGGCATCTCTTATAAAATAATGGTTTTTAACTCTGTTATCACTTTATTATCATCACCCCATACATAAAACTGAGCCTTAGTTTCCCCATTTTAGAGATTAGGGCAGCAGCCCCCGTCTAACACAGAAACTTCCCCAAAATCAGTGAGGTCTCCCCACAAACTCAACCCACTGATTGACCCACCCCAGACAGGACACGGGTCACCAGCCAGCTGCAGGTCAAACCCAGCCTGGCCTTGGCTTCATTTTTCTGCAAAGCAGGGTGGAAAAATACATGCAAAGCAATTTCTGCAGGAGGATGGGAAGCACCTGTTTCGCATTTCTATCACTTTAAATAGTTTTTCACAAAAAAAAAAAAAAAGAGGAGGTTTTGCTTTCCGTGCTCCAGCAGCCACACACACACATGGCAAAATCCCTCCCTTGGCACCACACAGACACACACCAGGTGTGTTTCACACCCTGAAGGCTTAAGGCAGGCTGGGAATGAAAAACACTGCATAGTGCCAAGCTCTGGACAGCTCTTTTCAGGGAAACCCCCTCCAAGCCCTGGGATTTCCCTCTCTAAGCAATGCTGTGATCATCCAAAACACTGGAATAATCAAATCCAACACACCTGTAACACCAGTGTGCAGCCTCATGCCACACTCTGTGCCCCCAAATCCCATCATGTACCTGCTACCTGCTTTGGAGGAATTCCCAGGGTGGTGAATCTGTTTAGAAGGAAAAGGTTGGGCACCCAAAAGGATACTCAGGGTGCACCTCGCTTGGGGAAGGGGAAACACCCATCAGCACTCCAGCATCACCCTGAGCAGGGTGCTGGAGGCAAGGAAGCGCTCAGCTCCTGGGGGATGCCTGGGAAAAGGTTAAAAATCTTATTTGTGTCTTCCCAAAGAAACCTCCCCTGCAGGAAATGGCCTATTGTGAGCAGGATTCGGCCGCTTCCGCTGAGCCTGAGCCTGGTTGTGGCCACCAGCATTGGGAAGGTGGAAGCCTGGCTGTGGGGTGGGAAGCAGGGATGAAAGGAGAGAGGACAGTGATGTGTCCTTCTCACCATGGCAAAGGAGGAGATGAAAAGGTGTCAAAAGGCAGAAATATCCGAGCTCCCACCAAAACTCGCCACAGAGGGGTGGCACAAATGGGCATGGATGGTTTGGAGGGCTGGTGAAGAGCAGAGCCTGATTTCTCCTCAGAAAGCAGGAGGAATAACCATAAAAATAAAATAATAAAATGAAATGCCCACAAGGACCAAGAGCTGTTTCAAACCCCATGCTCAGGCCCATGGTGTGACTCTTGGGGTGTGCTACATAGGGCCAGGAGCTGGACACAATGATCCTGATGGGTCCCTTCCAACTTTGCATATTCCCTAGTTCTATGATTCTGTGATGATGCCAGGCAGGGATGCAGCCAGGCAATGCAGAGGGAGCACTGGAAGCCACCCCAGCACGGTGAGCACCATCTCCCTGAGGTCTGCGGGGAGAGCAGCAAACTGCTGCCTTCAGCATCCCAGGGAGATTTAATTAAAAGACACTAAAAAAATCAGGAACACCACAAACCCCTCCCTGCTGGCACCTCCACGGGAGGGGGCTCATCACATTTCAAACCATCCTCAGAGCATCATGTCAACTAAAATCACTCTCAAGCCCAGCTACCACCTCTCCAGGACGGGGTTCCTGACATGCAACCATAGGCACCAGCATCCCGAAAAAAACACCTGCAGGGAGAAACCCTGAGACAGAGATGAGACCTCACCGACTTTTTTTCTTTTTAAAGTACCACTGTGAAACTTGCAGCCCAACTTTGCAACATTTGCATGTGGCTTTGGAATGCAGCTGGCTCTCTTGGGCTAGTTTCGAAACCCTTAAATAAATATATATATATATATATACACACAAGCACATTGAAAAGGGGTTTGAGTGCTGGAAGCCACTCGCTCATTCAAAGCATTCATAGCAAAAAAAAAATTAAAAAAAAGTAGGGGGAGAAGGAGAGAGAGAAAAGCAAGGGGGGCTCCAGCGGGAAGGAATTAAGGAAATGGATTTCCTCCTCCTGCGATTTGCTGCAAGAAAGAGCCTTTCCTCCTCCGCCAGGCCCCCCGGCCACCCCTTTCCCATCCGGATTTGCTTTGAAACGTGGCACTGCGCTGGAGGGGAGGGTTCAGCGGGGGAAGAGGGGGGGTCCGGCCCGACTATGCCGCTGACCACGAGCTCGCAGCCTCGGCCGTGGGTGCCCGGAGCCAAGAGAAGCCACACGGCCTCCAGCGCTCCCGTCTCCTCCCCGAGAAGAGGCAAGGGAGAAAAGCAAGCTGGGAGGGAAGGAGCCGGAGCAGGGGGAGAGCGGCATTCCGGGCATGGCGCTGGCGGGACAGCGGCATTCCCGGGGGGGGGCTCCGAGTGAAAGTATCCCATGGAGGAGCAGGGATGCCTTCTCATGGCCCAAGGTGGCATGGCCAGGATGGGCAAAGGCCAGGGAGCCGCTGGTGTCCTGCCCGAGGCCCAGGAGCCCCCCGTGCTCGTCCCACGGTGCTTGGCTGCGGAGAAAATACCTGGAAAAGGGCTAATGTTAAAGAAGAAAAAAAATAGGGGGGAAAAAAGGCAAAAAAATATTCTTCCCATTTCCAAGAGCTGGGAATATCAGCCAGGGCTTGGCTTCTCTCTGTATGAGGCTGATGCACCCCCCTCTCAGTGCTTGGGACATCCCAGCAGCAGCGGTGGGTTTGCAGAAGGGGGTTTGACATGCCCTGTGCTACCTCTTCCCAAACCAGGGACCCCGGGCAAGGCTGGAGCAGCGTAAGAAGGATTTGCCACTCCAAAAGTCAGCACCAGGCTGGGTACCCAAAGGAATATGTGGGACCCACACCTCTCTGGTGGTGGGTAAGAGCCGGGGAATGAATGGGGCGGCGCTGTGCCCCCCCAGACGAAGGGGTCCCACACCGCGGAGCCCCCTCCCCAAGCGGGATGGGGGCTCCTGTCCGGCGTGCGGACCCCCCTGAGCCGAGACAGCCCCGGGGGGGACACCCCGTGCAGAACGAGGGGGGTCACCCGGTCCGCAGGGTGGGGACACACACACAGCCGGCCCCGGCGGGGAAGGGGGCTGCGCATGGAGAGGGGGGGCTCTCACCTCGAACATGAGGGCGATGAGGACGCTGAGCACCAGGCAGAAGCCGATGTCGGCGTGGTTGTGGATGAGGAACTCCTGGCTGAAGAGCGGGTGGCTCTTGGCCCGCCGGCGGAAGGCCATGG
>VYXB01006914.1:3406-28192 GCA_013397135.1 Pachyramphus minor | reverse complement strand
GTGCGGACCCGGCACAGCCCGGGGCGCGGCTCCGGCACAGCCCGGAACCGGACCTGGGCACGGACCCGGACACGGAGCCAGACACGGACACTGACCCAGCCCCGGCACTGGTACCGGCACCGGACCCGGGCAAGGATCCGGACTCTACCCTGGAATCAGCCCCAGTCCCGGACCCGGACACGGGCACGGACCCGGCACCGCACCTGGGCACGGACCCGAACGCGGACCCAGCCCCTGCCCCGGATCGGCACAGCCACTGATGCGGACCCGAATACGGGCATAGACTCGGATGCAGATCCCGCACTGGACCGAGAACCTCGACCCAGACCCGGCCCCAGACTCGGCACTTGCACTGGCACAGCCCCAGCACCGGCAAGGCCCCAGCCCCCGGCTGCCCCACGCACTCCCTGGCTCTCACCAGGGGATGGAAACACCCACTGGCCTCAGCACCCACCTCCCATCCTCACACAGCCGCATCTGCAGCCACCTACTGTGCACATCTGGACACCCACCCACACCTGAAGCCACCTATTCTGTATATCTGGATGCCCACCCACACCTACACTTATGTCCAGACACCCTCCCACAGCTGCACCCACCTACACTGCATATCTGCCGCCCCCCCCCACTTCTGTGCACACCCAGCCACCCACTTGTGTCCCAGCACCCACCCTCCCCATTTACCCACCTGCTCTGCCCCCCACAGCCTCACCACTGAACCCCAAATCTTCCTCACTATTAACCAAGGAGAGGCCTGAGGCGTGGGGTGCCTTCCCAAACCCACACCCTGGCTGGGGCTGGGGTGTAGCAGCATGGATGGACACAATCCAACCTGGTCTCCATGGCAGAGCAGTGGAATATTCGCTGCTATTTATTGAAGCCAATTCCTAAAGTCCCCCCAGAGCTCCCCAGGGAGCCCCAAGGACATTAGGGGAGCAGGCAGGGCCCTTGAGTGGCTTTGCTAAGGAAAATCAAGGCACACAAAACAGGGCTTTGATTTTAAGGATCTCCCTTCAAGCAAAACAGTCACTGGATCCTTTTACTTCCAGGATCTTGTTCAGCTCCTCCAACATCCCTGGGTCCACATGGATCCCTCACAGATCTGTGGCCATTGAGGATTGATTCACAGGAGTGAGAAAATGCTCCTGCAGCACGTTGGAGGGAACTGAGCTGTCTCAAACCTGGTGTTCAGAGCACAAAGCATTTTCCTCCGGCGAAATCCAGCACGAGAAGCACAGTCCCTGGCTCCTCATTAGGCACTCAGTCCTATTAGGCAAGTCCTGATTAGCTGCTTTTACCCTCCACTCCCCCCCTCCGTGGTATTGTTTAGCCTTGGAGCCACAGGCACAAAGCTGCAGACTGGGCCCTGTTCCTTTACAGGAACACTAAAGGCACCAAAAAGGAGTTTGCAGCAAACCAAATTTAATTAAGGGGGGAGAAAATATCCAAAGTTTCAGCTTGGAAGAAAAATAACAACAACCCCCAGGGCAAAGAATTCTATTTTCTGTAATGTCCAAGTATTGTGTTTTCAATGTTGTTGGAAGTGAAAGGATGGTTTTTCTGGGTAAATCTTTCCTGAGCTGGTTTAGGGGCAGGGTTACACCATCTTGGAGGGAAAGTTTTTTCTCTGACCCCAAAACCTGTGCTCAGAAATCCAGGTGAAGAGGGAGGTGGAAAACAGTGCTGCTGGAAGGTGAGATCTCCAGCAGGACTGGGGCAGGGCTGCTGCCAACCTCGTGCCCTGTCTGTACCTTTCCATCCTGCTTTGTTTTATTTCACCTTGACAGAGGGACAAGGGTGACCTGTTAAAAACAAGCCAAGGGGATGGTGCCAGCAGCCACAAAAAAATAGGGGGGCTCACCTGAGTATTGTGTAATTTCTGAGGGACGTAGCCTCTGTTCCTGCCTTTTTCTACATCACTGCTGAGTGGCATGGCCAGTTCCCCTGGGGAACCTGCAGGTCACTCCCTGTATTATCAAAATTCACCCTTGGTTCCTGCTCCCTGCTCCTGTGTTGCCCTTGAGACCTCCTCTCATGAGTGGCTCTGAGCTCTCCTGGGCTGGGGCCTGACCCTCCACCTCTCTAAAGTGCTGGAGAGAGTTTCCTTAAAAAAAAAAAAAAAGGGAAAAAGAAAAGGTTATGGAAGGCAAATGAGCTGAAATTTTCAATTCCAGAGCAGGCAAAAGCACTGGATAATCTGTCTGAGTGCAGTGGGATGGAGATATCCCCTCGCTCCAACCCTTCTGTGAGTGGCTGAAGCCCAAAAGTTGGTGGTGTGCATCCCCAAAGGCTGGGCAGATCCCGGTCTAGCTCAGGATAACATGCCTCATGCAAAAAAGAGCTTCATGGGAAATGCTGCAGAAGGAGCAGAGGGTCTGGCTGGGTCTCCTCAAGCCTTTGGGGCACTTTGAGGTTTCATCAGCTGGTTCCCCTCTGCCCCTCTGCCAGCTGCAAGTTTCTCATCCTGGGTTTGGACTGGCCCAGGGCCATGTTGCTCCAGACAGGGCAGTGATGTCGGATTTGGGGGATCTCTGCACCCTGTGGGTTGATGTGAAGACAGACCAGAGTGGGGAGTGACCCTGTCACCCACCCAGGCACATGTGCAGAGCTCCAGGGATACATCACCAAGATCAGGACTCAGCACCATGGTGCTGACAGCTGACAGGGAACCAGGAGGTTCCCATCCTGCATCCAGTGTGGTCAGTGGCATCTCCCCTTGCACACACACACCTTTGGACCTGAAGTTACCATGGGATATTTGCAGATATCTGGACGACTTCCGAGCCCTGAATTCTGGGCAAGACCTTGGCAGGGGTTTCTGAAGTTTCCCAGTGGCCCAGTGATGCCTGGGGAGGTAGAAGGAGACTCCCACCGCCATGGTCTCATTCCTTCAGGCACTCACTCTGCACTGTATCCGCCACCTCCACTATCTCACAGCTCCCCATTTCACTCCCACCAGCTCCCACCTGCGATGCCACAGCCGCCTGAGTCCTGCACATCCCTCTCCTCTCCAGTTCCCATCCTTGGAGGGGTTTAAAAGCCAGGTGGATGTGGCACCTGGGGACATGGTTTAGTGGTGGTCTTGAGTGTGTTAGGGGAACGATTGGACTCCACGATCTTAGAGGACTTTTCCAACCTAGATGGTTCTGTAATTCCTATCACAGGCACTGGATGTGCAGGCACTGTCTGGATCTTGAGCAGCATCTCCCTCTGGTGGCAAAGGAACGAGTTTTTTGAGAGAAACACCTGCCCAGCATGACTTCTCCCCTCTGGAACCATTGGGAAAAATCTGTATGTGCACTGGGTCATTTGGGCATCTTCAGTTCTGGCCCCCCAAAAAGCTGGGAAGAGTGAGGAGGGATATCTGGAGGTGTGATTTGCTGCTGGAATCCTCCTACTTCAAACAGAGCTTTAGGATTCACTGCAGAGTAGGTTTAGATTGGATATTGGGAAGAAATTCTTCCCTGTGAGGGTGGTGAGGCCCTGGCACAGGTTGTCCAGAGAAGCTGTGGTTGCCCCATCCCTGGAAGTGTTTAAGGCCAGGTTGGACAGGGCTTGGAGATGTCCCTGCCCATGGCAGGGGATTGGAACTAGATGGTCTTTAAGGTCCCTTCCAACCCAAACCATTCTGTGATTCTGTGATTGAATACAGGTTATTTCTGTAGGTGGAGACCTGTGGCTCAGTGCTGGGTCTGTATCCAGCATGCAGGACTTGGGCCTTGGGTGTAACAGGGCTCTCACACAGGCTGGAAGCCTTTAAGGACAGATAATGTGTATTATTTCCCCTGATTTCACATTGCTTATGTGCACCCCCAGCATGAGACACAGACACAGCAAAGGCTGGTTTGGGTTTTTAAAGCTTAATTATATATTATCAAAGGTAGAAAAACAAACTAAATAAAAATTCCTGTAATGCTCCAGCAGCACTTCTGCCTTCTGTGTGATGGACAGTGAGGAGGACTCTGGAAAAGCCACAGGAACTGGTTTCTCCCTGCAGAGCACAGCCACAGCATGGAGGGCTGGGATCTGGATGGGGACAGGGAGCCTTCATCATATTGGAATGTGGCTTCACTCTATAACCAGCACCAACTGGGTTTTCAGTGCCCAGGAGAAACATCTATCTGGGTCAGCCCTGAGCAGTGAATGCACTATGGAAGGTTTTTTTAATAATTCATCACATGCCTGTGTCCTTCCTTCTACCTTTCCTGCCCTGTGACACCACTGGAGTCCTGCCCAAAGTGGGACAACAGCTGGAGGATGTGGCCAGATGTTCCTCAGCTGGCATCTCCGAGCTTGCTGGTGAATCCAGCTGACCACACCTCAATTAACACATCAAGCCATGTCCTGGGCACAAATCTATGTCCTGGGCACAAACCCATGCCCTGCCAGCCTGTTGGGAAGCACTGGCTATTCCTGAGACCACAGTATTGAGTCTTTTAGTTCCTGATATAAATAAACCCTGTCTGCACTGGGGATGTGATGGTGGCAGGACAATGTAGATCTGAGACTTGGCCTGAGGCTAAATTTAGGAGGCAGCATCCAGGCAGATGTGGATTATAGCCTGCTAAGCTGTTCTAGTGGAAGATGTCCCTGCCCATGGCAGGGGGTTGGACCTAGAAGAGCTTTAAGGTCCCTTCCAACCCAAAGCATTTTGTGATTCCGTGATCTGGAAGCTGGGTGGAAGGGGGCAAGGAGGAGGCTGGGCAGAAAAGGCCACCTGAGGAAGTGGAACAGTGGACAAGCAGCAGGACATGGCTTTTGGCTATAATTCAGAGTCCTGAGGTGGTGGTCTATAGCATGAAGAGGATGTGTGACCCTGAAAAATGGAGCTGGTAAAGGTCTCAAGATGAACGTGGTGGGGGAAGGATAAACGAAGCACTGCTGAGCCTTACTTGAGTGCTTACTCTGCCCAGAAGGAAGGACATAAAACTCTTAATTTTGCTGGTTTAGGCACTTATTTGTCCTGGGAAGACAACTGCTTTGGCCAAGATTGCAGCCTGGAGACAGCAGCCAGGTCTCCACACTGGGACAGGCCAGCAGCTTGGACAGGCACTTAGTAAAGGACACACTTCAAGTCATTGTCACAAATATACCAAAGGCAGCACACTCTGGCTGCCTGGCAGGACTGTGACATAAATAAGGTCAATAAATAACTAGCCCTGGACTTTTAGGGCTTTTTAAGACCTTTGAAGTTCTCCAAAACTGCAAGTAGAAGATGCACCACGAGGGAAGGCGATGTCCTGGTGATGGAGGAGCACATCTGCCCAGTGTCAGGGGCATCCTTGGGACAGTCTTCACCCCACCACCTCCTGCCAGGCTTTATCGATGAGACAGTCCCCTCAGGGTGACAGTGCAGCCCTTTACAGGGTCACCCTGGCAACCCAGACAGGTCTGTCCCCTCTCCCAGCTCCCCCAGTCCTCCCTGTGGGCATTTAGGGTCAGCCTTGGGGGTGGAGGTGAAGCACGGAGACCTCAGCTTGCTCCTTGTTACAGTCCCCTCTGTGCCACAAGGCTGAGTGTCCCAGAGGTGATGCCACCCCATGAGGGCACCCTCTGTCCCCTCTGAGCCTGCCACCCCACAGCTGCCTGTGTTGCCAAGGGAAAAGCTTCTCTGCAGGTGCTTGTGGGCACAAGTGCCGAGGATTGGGCTGATGCTTGACATCCCAAGGGATAAATCCTCTCCTCCTTCTCCTCTTCCTACTGCTCCTCCTCCTTCTCTCAGGCATCCTGGAGAAGGCTGGGCTTCACTGTCCTTTTGCACCAGGGCTGTGCACATCCTTGTGCCTGTGCCTGTGCCTGTCCCAGGTGAGGTGATGCCTCCTGCAATGGCACTGAAATACACAGAGGAGCCCTCAGCTGAATCCAGGGAGAAGCTGCTGGGACGGGATAGGGATGGGGGAACACCAGGTTCCTGCCCTGCTCCGTCCTCCTGTGCCATTCCCGCAGCGCCAGTGCTGAGTTTGATGCCTCCTCCACTCCCCACTGTCAGGACAGATTCAGCCTCCTGAGGAACAATGTCCCTCATGGGGAGAGAAGAGTTTTCCCCAGGCTCAACTCCAGTGGGTTTCCCCATCATCCATCCTCCAGGATAAACCTCTCCCACACCACCATCTCCGAAGGTTGCGTTGATCATGGACAGATCTCCTGTCTTCAAGGCCAGCTTTACCAGCAGCCAGTGGTGATGGTTTGTCCAGCTGTCCTCCAAACACCCTTTGGATTGCAGAAGCGATGAGCTGTTCCCATTTTCTGGATCTGCTGTGGTCCCTTCCCCTGACGAGGACTCTTCATCTCCTGAAATTCCTGAGCTTTGCCCAGCTTGGGAGCTCTCTCCAGAGACCTCGTCATCACCTGCTGCTGCAGCACTGCAGGATGTCTCCAGGAATCCCTGCCAGATCTCTGTGGACTTGGGATGGAGCAGGGTGTAATAAACCACCAGAGCTGTAGCACCTGGAAAACAGCAGAAAGGTGTCAAGGGATGAGTCCCTGCAGCGTTTGGGTGAGATGTGAAGAGGAGGCCAGACCTCACTGCCACCTCTAGATCAACAAGCCCTTAGCAGAGAAAACTGCTGAACAACAGGTGCCTTCTACTGGTACAGACATCAGATTCCTTCCTACTCCTATCCTAAACTTATCCAAGGGCAGAGGAATTGATCCTTTTCCAGCCCAAACATACCCTCTCTTGATCACAGTTGATCTGCATGTGGCTGGTCTGGGGAGATGCACAAAGCCCAGCACATGTGGGCATTACAGGTTCCCTTTGCTCCCAACCCACTGGGAAAACATGAGCCTGGTTGGCACAGAGATGCTCCAAGGGCTGGAACCCCCCTGGAGCCAGGGTGGGAGAGCTGGGGGTGTTCACCTGGAGCAGAGAAGGCTCCTGGGAGAGCTTTAGAACCCCTTCCAGTGCCTGAAGGGGCTCCAAGAGAGCTGGAGAAGGTCTTGGGACAAGAGCCTGGAGTGACAGGAAGGGGAATGGCTTAAACTGAAAGCTCAAAGAAATAAAACAAATAATTTGATGCAACTAAAATAACTGATGATGCTCATTTACTCTAACTTCTCTCTAAGTGTTCAATCCAGGCTCTAAAACCCCCAGATCTTACCTATTACAGACCCTGACATGACAGCCCCAGTCACAGCCAGGCTGTTCCTCAGCTCTGCCTGCAGGAACCGGGTGGCCAACAGCAGCAGGAGCGTGTTCTCCATCAGCATTATCTGCAGAGCAGGGGGAAGAGAGTCATCACCTTTATCCTGGTGGTTTTGGATGTGCTTCTGATCACAGAAAACACCCACTTTCCAATTTTCATAGATTCATAGCATTACAGAATGGTTTGGGTTGGAAAGCACCTTAAAGCTCATCTTGTTCTAACTCCCCGCCAAGGCAGGGACACCTTCTACTAGACCAAGTTGCTCAGAGCCCCATCTAACCTGGCCTCCCTGTTTCATTTTGTACCTAACTTACCACTTAAAACATAAAAGTTGTTGACCTTAACTTTCTGCAAGGTGTCCAACTTTTTCTACCAGTGAAAGTTACTCTGACATTGTATGGCTGCCTCTAAGAAAAGGTGCATCCACCTTGGTGACCACATGGATTATCCACACTGGATTTTCATCAAGTGGTGATGTGAGAAATGAGAATGGAGAGTCTGAAGCTTCTCCCCAGCAGCTGCATCCATGTGGGGTAACAAATACCCTGGGTACTTACTGCATAAAATACAGACACCCTGGTCTTGGAGGGACCGGCTCGGACATTGATGTAGCAGAAGATGTACACGGCTCCCACCAAGCCATTAAACAGCCTCCAGCAGCATGGCTGGGCCACAATATCTGTCTGCTGGGCCACCAGCCAGAAGGACATGAGCAACCAGTGGACACCTGCAAGGAGAAGGGACTTTACTGGCAAAGCCCTTCCTGGGGGAGGCTGCAAACAGCTCCAGCACCAGGAGCATCGCAGGGCTGACTTCAGGGTGGGATGTGGGGGAGAGGGATCTCAGGTCTTACCTGCCACAGCGAAAACCCAAAAGGAGTAGAGCCTGGCAAAGAGCACCAGGGCCAGGACCCTGGTCCCCAGCATCCCTGTCCTCCAGAGCAGCAGGCAGAGCACAGCCATGGCTGGCAGGCTGAGGTGCCCAGGCTTCAGCAGGCAGGAGAAGTGGCTGTAGGAGACCAAAGCCCAGGCAAGGGAGAGCAGGGACAGCCCTGCACTGACACCTGTACGGGGACAGGGCAGTCAGGGCTCTGAAGGATGCCCAGCTCCACTGTGGGGCCGTATCTCAGTGTCAAGGAGCTGTTGGCAGCACAGCACCCCAATACAAGCCAGACACCCCATGGTCCTGCCAACTGAATCATGGAATTATGGAATCACAGAATGGTTTGGGTTGGAAGGGACCTTAAAGGTCATCTGATCTGACCCCTCTGAAATGAGCAGGGACAGCTTCCACTAGGTCAGGTTGTTCAGAGCCCCATCCAACCTGGCCTTGAATGTTTCCAGGGATGGAATTGGAGTATTTAAATTAGTTTCTGCTAAATCTGGTCTTCTTTGTGTGCTCAGCATCTGCCTGTGGAAATCCTCTGATCACTCTCTCCCATGGGTAGATCTCTGCAGCCCCAGGGCAGCTCCATCCTGGTCACTGCCATTGGACCAGAGTGTGACCTTGCACACCCCAAATTCTCCCTTTGCACATCTGAAAGTTCACCTTTCCTGCAAAGCAGCCCCAAACCCCTAAATGCTCAGAACTGCAGTGTGATTAGGGCTGGACCACCAACAGGAACATGCTGGGTTCACACCCAGCCAAGACACTGTGCATGGATATCGCTCGTACAGACTGTACTGGCCAGGAGAAGCCATGGGTGGCTCAGAACTCCTCTAGTTTCAGCCACAGCAGATCTTGCAACGACATTTGTCCCTGGTGCTTTGCATTGAGGCTTCCCAGTCCCTTTGCAGTGCCCCCCTTCACTCAGAGCCCACCCTGTGCCCTGCCAGATGGGCGCACGCATCCCTCACCCAACCACACCATTCCTGTACAGTTCAAAGCATTCTCCTGGGAACTCCCAGCTTACCAGGGATGAAGCCCACGGGGTCAACAGCCACGACAACATAGGCCTGAAGCAGGAGGTGAGGCAGGGTCTGCAACAGGGCTTCCAGGAGCTGCAGCACACACACGTCTCCGAGCTGTGTCAGCACCTCCCCAGCACGGGCACTGCCGCCTGCCATCCGCAAAACATCCCAGTACCTGCAGGAGTCACCGTGCTGGGATGTCCACCCTGGTTTTGGCAAGTTTGGGACTGCACCTGGGTTTGAGGGGGGCTCGATGGGTCACAGGGAGCATCTCTCACCGCTTCCAGAGGCCCAGCTGGAGGAGGTGGAGCACCAGGAGCCAGCAGCTGGGTGGGTGTCCGTCTGCCCGGAACCAGAGGAGGCTGAGGAGCTGAGCAGCATAGCCAGGCACCACACAGGCCATGGTCAGCCCTAACCAGCCCAGCTGCCCGTGGACAAGGTAATGGATGATGGCACAGAGCCCTGAAGAAGGGCAGAGAAGCAGTGCTGAGGGATGCCACAGCCACACAACCCAGCAACTGAGAGGTGCCACCCACAATCATAGGATTCTTAAAAAGTTTAGGTTAGAAGGGACCTTAAATTCCATCCAGTTCCAATCCCTGCCAAGGAGTGGGACACCTTCCACTATCCCAAGTTGCTCCAAACCCCATCCAACCCGGCCTTGAACACTTCCAGGGATGGTGCAGCCACAGCTTCTCTGGGCAACCCGGGCCTGGGTCTCACCACCTCACACGGAAGAATTTCTTCCTATATCCAATCTAAATCTACTCTGTTTCAGTTTAAAGCTATTCCCGCCACAATTCCATCTCCCGGCCACAGAGGGGGGTTCGCAGTCCTTGTCCCAGTCTTATCTCCAGCTGCCGGCTCCCGGTGGCTTGTCAGCCGTGGCACAGCCACCGCCACCGAGGGGCCCGGCCCCAAGAAGGGCTCTGATAAAAACCTCAGGCTCCAAAATATATACACAAATAAATAAAATTTTTAAAAGTGGAAAAAGCCCCCCCAATTTTTCACATTAAACCCCCTAGAGACCGGCTGGGTCCGCAGGGATGTTGAACGCCCCAGCCCACGGGGCGCATCTCCCCTCTACGCGGGAGCGCAGGGGTCCACCCAGGGGTGAACAGGGATCCCGGAGATGGCCGTAGAGGGGCCGCTGCCACCTTCCCATCCGCCCTCCCCCTCTCTTCGGGGTGGCGCAGCCTCCCCACAGCCCCGCGCATCCTGCGCGCTTCACTCACTCGCCCCGCGCTCCGCCGCCAGCAGCGCCAGGCTGAGCCCCGGGATGGCCCCGCGCATCCTGCGGAGGAGGAGGAGAGGGAGGAAGGGGAGGTGGAGGAGTCCAATCTAGACAGCCCGGAGGAGGAGGAGGAGAAGGAGGAGGAAGAGGAGAGGGCGGAGGAGGAAGAAGAAGAAGCCGCCGAGGCCGGTGCTGCCCCGCCCGCCCTTCCCCGACCCCTCCCGGGCACCTCCCCCAGTGCCCTCTCCCGCCGGGCAGTGTGACGTCACTGTGCTTGCGTCACACCTCGGGGGCTGGACCAGCCCGAGACCCCCGGGGCCACTGTGCACTGGCACAAGCCCATCCTGGTATCCCTGATGTCCCCCAGGCTCTCGCGCACGGGCGCAATATCCCCCGATGTCCCCCAGGTTTGGTTTTTTTGGCACTGCCGCAAGCCCACGCTGATGTCCCCTGTTTTTGTTTTTTTTTGTGCACTGGCACAGGCCCACCCTGATGTCCCCTTGGTTCTTGTGAACTGGCACAAGCCCACCCCGCTGTCCCCCTGTGCGATGCCCGCATGTCCCCGTGCCGCAGGGATGAGCACTAGGTGGCAGCCGGGACATGGTGTGCACGGACCCGTAAATTAATCCGGTTGTTTTCCCCGCTCCTACCCCAGAGACAAAACCTTTGTGCCAGCTGTCGGCGGCTCCAGGGGCCCTTGTGTGTGCAGAGATGTGTCTCATCTGCTTTTTATCCCAGTTCCCAGCCCTGCAGCCTCTATCCCTACTGCTTTTTAGGAAATAATTCCCCAGCAGGTTGCTACAGGAAAAGCCACAAAGGGGAGGTTTGAATAGGTCCAAATATCATCCAAGATTTTGTCATTGCATTTGCAAAATCCTGCAGGAAGCTCCCAAAGCTTTGTACATGAACTGGTCTGTTGGATGTGTGTGTGTTCGGGGGCTTTCGTACATTTATTGTTGGTTTTTGTTTTGTTTATTACTTTAACGATTGTTTTTGCAACTCTGAGAACAAACCCCCGAGTCTGATGCTTAACAAGAGCCACCAAACCACTCAGAGATGTCCTTGCCTGGTTGTCCCTTCGTGTGGGAGCATCCCCAGGGTCTCTGTCCATGTCCAGCATTGCTTTTTACCATAACTTGACATCTTTGCAGCTTCAACTCCAGTGGTTAGATTGGGGGTCAGTGGGTTAACGTTGTCATGAGTGGAAGGGACATTCCTGTCCCACTGCCATGTCCACATTCATGTTTCATTAATCAACAATGTTGAGCTGTTGGGCCCAGCTCCAGAGAAGTGTTCTAATAAAGTCAAGGGTGTAATTAGGGCTCCGGAGCGAAGTGAAGCTCAGCCTTGGTTGTCTCTGAGCCTTGTCTCAGTAGCAAATACACGGCTGCCAAATGGCCCATTCCCAGAAAACTCTTTTTTTTTTGCATGCAAAGCACAACTCAGCCTCTAATGGGCACCAAAGCCTTTCCCAGAGCTGAGGGTGGGATGTTGAAGAACCATCTTTGCTTGCAAGTCCAGCAGTGAGGAAGTTGGAAGGGTCCATGCAGGCACAACGTGGTGTGATCCTTCTTGTCACCCACAGAAGATGTGTGAGAACCTCATCAGCTTATCCCCCTGCCTTCCATCATCATCATTCCTGGGAAGAACCCACCTCAAGGTGTCTCAGCTGTCCTCCCTCAGTCTCTCCTCCTGCTCAAAGGCTGTATTCCAAGCCAGGAATAAATTTCCATGCCACACGGGTCGTGCCATTATCACCCCGTAACAATGCCAAGCAGAAAAGGAGAAAGCCAGAAGGCCTTCCAGAAGATATTCCCAGAGCTATCCACCCTCCCCAGTTTCACTGCCAGCTCCCAGTTGCTCTGGCTGCTTTCCAGCCACTGGTTTGGCTGTGCTTTTCTCTGCTGTATTCCAGTGTTCAGGAACCTCTTCTAATAAAAAAAAAAACCCTCAGGTCTCCAACAAGGGTACATCCTGGAGAAGAGTAGCTCTGGTGAGACATTAGAGCCCCTTCCAGTACCTAGAGAGCCTCCAGGAGAACTGGAGAGAGACTTTGGACAAGGGCCTGGAGTGACAGGACAAGGGGAAATGGCTTTAAATGGAAACAGAGTAGGTTTAGATTGGATATCAGGAACACATTCTTCCCTGTGAGGGTGGTGAGGCCCTGGCACAGGTTGCCCAGAGAAGCTGTGGCTGCCCCATCCCTGGAAGTGTTCAAGGCCAGTTTGGATGGGGCTTGGAACAACCTGGGATAGTGGAAAGTGTCTCATCAGCCATCTCTGCTGATTTTGGTGTTGCAGTTTCTCCAGGCACAGTGACGTTATCGCACAGCACCAATCCAAAGGAAAAAAATAATTAATAATAATAATAATAATAATCAATCTCTCCAAGCCCAAAGGTGCTGTTGAAACCTTAATCACTCCTTCCATCTATCACTTTGAAAGTCCTTTGTACCTGTGAACTGAGGCTTTTCTGGGCAACCTGTGCCAGGGCCTTACCACCCTCACAGCCAAGAATTCCTTCCCAAAATCCCATCTATGCTCGGCCTCTGGCAGTGGGAAGCCATTCCCCCTTGTCCTGTCCCTCCAGATCCTTGTTGAAAGTCCCACTCCAGCTCTCCTGGAGCCGTTTTAGGCTCTGGAAGGGACTCTCGGGCCTCCCTGGATCCTTCTCTTCTCCAGGTGAACACCCCCAGCTCTCCCAGCCTGGCTCCAGAGCAGAGGGGCTCCAGCCCTTGGAGCATCTCCATGGCCTCCTCTGGACTTGCTCCAGCAGCTCAACATCCTTCTTACACCGGGAGCCCCAGAGCTGGACTCAGTGCTCCAGGTGAGCTGCCTACATGTGATATCACACAGACCCAGCTGCCCCTCACATGCTGTGCCACCTTTCTGCCCAAATGTTCTACCACACACCCTGTTAGCAAATGCTTCACAACACCTCAGAGAAGGTTTTCAGTGAATAGTCCCTCCCTGGTGGACGCAGGGATCAGGTCACATCTTCTGCAGGTCATTCCCTTGCTTGAGGTGGCTGAGCAGAGAAGTTCTGAGGGGTGACTGTGGGTGATGCCAGGAGGTGCAGAGATCACATTTTTATGGCTGCAAGATGGTGATTCGTGAAACATCCGTGAAGTATTTGCTTTGATTGGGAAAGAAAACAGAGATCTAAGAAAAATCCCTGCAGAACATGAAGGGGCGAGTCAAGGGAGGCTCTGGCAGGGATGAGCTCAGCGGGGCTCGTGCAGCTGGCAGAGGAGAGAGGCAACTCCCATGAAATGAGTCAGATTCCAGAAGGAAAAAGGTATAAAAGGAAAGTGAAGATCCCATTGCAACAGACACCTGAATTTGTAGAAATGTCTGTAAATCTGTGGAAAGCAGGAAACCATTGGGGGAGTTGTTGAGAAAGGAGTAGGACACTTAGGGGCGCTGTGCTGGAGCTCAGTGCACTCTCCTGCCCATGGCAAGAGAGTAAAGGCTATAATAAAACTAAAATTGCTGAGCAAGGGCTGTAATAATTTCCATAAATAGATGTGGCTTAAAATATCTTACATACAGTACAGGCAATTAGTACTAAAAACTGTTTGGTGCAAAAGTTTAAAAGAAAAATCACTTTTTCATTTTTTTCATTTTTTTTTACTTGTAACTATTCGATTACTATTTTACTCTCACTTTTTTCCCTACCAATCTCTAGTGCAGATCTTTTCCATGTTCTTAATCAAAGTAGAACTGCCCAAATTTTCTCTTCCAACAGTAGAAATAATGTGGTATTAATAACAGCTCATTAACCCTCTTCCTGGATTCTCAAAGAAGAATGAAATTCCCATTTAACATAGATTTAGGTGGGTTTTTTTAACCTAATTCCAGCTGATAATTATTTTTCTTTCAGGGTGACAGAATGTTCATGTTTTTAAGAAATTAATATCAAGCCTCTGAAAACAGATGGAGACAGCGCTTCCCCATTAGACAGTTGCAGACATTTAAGGAGAAATTCCTGCTGGGATTTATGTGGTAAATTAAATAACTGGCTAGTTCATTAGTAACACGCGATGCACATGACTATCCTCATCAAAACCTGAAACACATCACTGCAGAAGGCAAAATTTATACCTAGAGCTAGAAATCATTGTGTATCCTTCAAATACTGGTTGACATGTATTAATAGATATATTTATATAATATATAATATATATTTTNATATATGCCTATATTTTAATAATATATTAGGTATAATATATCTATTTATGATATATTTATATATCTATTACATCAATATTATATATTATATACATATATATATATAATATCTTTATTATATATTTATTTTATCGTGCTGGAGAGCAGATGCCACCAAGCCCCAGGTGGCCAGAAGACAATTTATGGCCAGGAGACCTTGAGTGAGCTGCTGTGCCACCGGGGCTGCTCAAGGGGAGGTGGCCCAAGGCAGTTTGAGCAGCTCAACCCATCTCCCCAGTGGATGCTGCAACATTTTGAAAGCCGTGCCTTGGTTCCTCATAGGAGGATGGCAACAAAGAGGATTCATTGTGTCACCCCAAAGTCACAGGGACTGTGTGATTGGCCACCACAAGGCTGTGGAGATCAACCATCCTTCACCACCCTCCAGAAACAGCACAAGGCCACGCTCTGCTCCTTCTTCTTCCTGCATCTGCGTGACCGACACTGATCCAAGGACTGTTCCAACCTAGAGCCTCCTCCTACCTGGTAACAACCAAAATATTCTCTTTATTCAGCCTCTCTTAGAGAGTTTTGTCATTCTTAAACTGGTTGGAGACTTCATATCTTTCACTTTTAGCTGCATTTTACTGTTTTAGCCTTGACTGTGCAGTGGCTCCAGTCTGACAGGAGTCCATTCTGGAAGCTTCAAATATTGATAAGGGAGAAGAGTTTTTGTTGGCTGCAGGAAATGCAAACACTCAAAAATTTATCCTGGAAATCATATAATTCTTGAGGTGAAGGAGAGGCAATAGCCTCTAAGAAAGAATAAGAAGAAACTGGATTTCAATTTAATTGTGAACGCACTTTTTCTGCTTTTTTTTTAATTAGAAAAACTTGAGAACACACATTGGGTTGCTTTGTATAAATATGGCAAAATTTTTCTTATATTTCTATTTAAATCGACAGCTTTAATTCCATAAAGCAAATGCATTGCAAAGTATCAAGAAATCAAGAATAAATATCTGGGTACTTAATGCATTAAACAAAAGGGAGTTTAAAATAGTATTTTCTGCATGGCAGTTTCTTCCTATGCCATGATCCTATGCATACTCCAGGGAAATCTTAGGACAATAGACATATTATCATAACAAAAATGTCTTCTAGATAACTCCTGTGTCTTGAAGAACATTTCTGTGTGTCACTTCTCAGCCCATGATGACTGTGGAGGGACAACCTTCTCACTGATGTCTTGGCCTCCTTTCTTTGTAGTGACCTGAGTTCCCAGCCCACCTTCTGCCATGAAAATCCTTCCCTTTCTCTTTGGTCTGCTCTTGGTGGTGTTTCATGGAGCTGCAGGTAAGGTGTAAATGAAGGTGGGGGACTATAGAGAAGGAGGTGTTGGTGTCTTACAAAGATGTCCCGTCCCCTTTGGGATGTGGCCAAGCTGCCTCCTGCAAAGAATCTTCACACATACCATCAAAACTTGTTGGCAGATTACAGATGATACATGAAATTAGCGGGCAAACACTCCAACCATCACTTCAGTGCCTCTGCTACTCCTCTAGAAATCCAGTCTGAGGTGAAAGCATGAGGGGAAGTCCCAAAATTACCATTCAGCACCAGCGTTTTGCCCGTTAAAAATTGCAGGCTTGCACTTAAATCAATTTGTTTCTGAGTCACCCTACAACAAACAAATGAAATCATAATTGAATATTTTTAAGCCACACGGCAAATAAGAGGAATCTGGTCCCATATTCTCAAAATATTTTTTATTTCAGGAGTTTGTTCTTGGAGTGAGGAGGCAGAAGATGATGAGTTAGGACTGGAATTTTACTGGTAGCATCTCCTCAGTGGAGAAGCCTGTGCGACCATAATTGGTGTAAGGCTGTGCCTGTTGGGGGGATACAAAGGAGTCAGGAACCCTAAACCCACCCTATTTTCCAAGAAAAGGGTTTGTGTTTTAACACCAACTCTGAAAATGGCACCACTGCAGTTGCAGGGCACTCTGTGTACAAACAAGCGCACGGTGGAGTTCTGGGGTTGATCTCTGTGGGAACAGGGTGGAAAGTGTCCTCTGGGAGAGTAAGGATGGGAAAAGATTGTTATGGACTGCAGAAGGTGAGACGACCAGTGTCATATATATCCCTGAAGGAATTTAAAAGATGAGTGGATGTGGCACTTGGGGACATGGATTAGTGGTGGGCTTGGCAGTGCTGGGGGAATGGTTGGACTTGATGATCCCAGAGGTCTTTTCCAACCTAAACGATTCCATGAATCTATAATTCCAAATGCTTGTCTGATCTTATTCTTACCTGGGCCTCTGCTTATGGCAGTTCTCACAGGCAGGACACAGGGCAAAGCATTCCTTTGGTCTGTTTGATGTCCTTGTTTAATACACAAATACACACAGTCGATGCTTGGCCTGTTTACAGTAGGATGTTTCTTCTGGATATAAAAAGCAAGAAATTTCTCTGGAAAAAATATAATTCTGAGAGCTCAGACTACTCACAATCATCTCTGCAATGTCCCACAGAAAGATAGTTTGGCACCAGAAGTGTTTTATTCACCCTACTCTTTTATTTCTGCCTGGGATTTTTGGGTAATGATGGGTGTGCATGCACCAATCCACTCACGTGCTGGGAATCTTAACACACCAGGCATGTGCTGGATCCATTGTGAATGTGTAATATCCATTTTCTGTGGGCTGGAACAAGCTCTCCTCTCTCTGAATATGCTGGACTTAGTGTAGCTCCATGGATGAACTGTGAAACTGGAATCAATTGGTTCATGTGCAGCCAGTCAGGTGCATCCGGAACACATCAGCTGCTGGGCTACATCTCTGTTAATCAACCAAACAGAGCCAGGCAACAGGCTGCCTAATTAGTAGTCTGCTCCCTGGGGTCATTTTGATCCCTAACAACTAGCACTGCCACGGGAAAAAAGCTGCTCTGGGAATAGCACAGGCTGGTGACCATTCTCAAAAGGCAGTTTGAATGTGGGGATCCCATTTTAATGGAGAAGATAGTTTAGCCATGTAGATAAGAGCAATACCAGGCTGCCAGGCCTCAGACCCAGAGAGCAATGCCTGGCTTGGTGTGTTTGGTAGCATGGAATTGTTCTACATGGATTGATGAATTTATCCATGTATGGACACCAGGACTTGTTTTGAGACATAGCTGAAATTTATAGGGAGGAAAATAAGCCAATCTATAGAACCATCTGGAATGGTTTGGGTTGGAAGGGACCTTAAAGATCATCCAGTCCCAACCCCCTGACATGACCAGGGGCACCTTCCACTATCCCAGGTTGCTCCAAGCCCTGTCCAACCTGGCCTTGGACACCTCCAGGGACAGCCACAGCTTTTCTGGGCAACCTGTGCCAGGGCCTCACCACCCTCACAGCCAAGAATGTCTTCCTAAAACCTAATATAAATCTCTCCTCTTTTAGTTTAAAAATTTTCCACCTTGTCCTGTCACTTTTTGTCCATGTAAAAAAATCTCTCTCCCTCTTTTTTGTAGAAGTGGGAGCCTCCCAGTTGAGCAGGTGCCTCCCTCCTTAAGTGTGACCTACAAGACTTTCAGAGCTGCTAAGTGCCCACTTACTGTTTTCTAACAGGTCCCTGGTGTCTATCTCTAAAATGTGAGTTCCTAAAGGAGTCCTGGGCTTGGAGACACAGTTCTTACATCTGAAGAAGGAATTAGAGCATATGCTTGGTTGTTCTGCCCACTGACCTCCTCCTCTGAGGGCAGCATTAAGACTGTATTTGGGCACAGGTGTGGCACGGTCTCATCTCACAGGAGTTTAGCAAAATGCAAAACCCTGACAGAAACAACTGTTTCTTGTGTTTGTTTGTTTGTTTTTTAAGGTAGAAGCTTAGCAGGACCTGTAAGACCTTACATGGAATGTGGGTACCGTGGGACTTTCTGCCACAGTGGGAAATGCCCTCGTGGCAACGCTTACCTGGGGTTATGTCGTTTCGGGTACAACTGCTGCAGATGGTAAGTTTAGGATTTAAATGGGGCAAAGATGGCTCCCCAAATTTTCAGTTGGGCCCTGAGGAAGACTTTCCTCACCATCATAATTCTGAAACACCCTTCCCGTTGTGCAGGTTGTAGTGTGGCTAAACACGGAGAATCTCCAGGGATGATTGCTGTTAGCGTCGTTGGATTCAGGGAATTGTTGTACCAGTCATCAAGGATTTGTCATTCTTCTTTCAATAAAAGCAAGATTTGGGAAGTTTGTATGGCTGTTTGTTGTCACTCATTTCTCTAGAAGTCTTATTTCCATTTAGAATTTCAAAGGAGAATTCTGAAATCAGGCTAAACTTACCAGAAAAGGCTAGTTTACCAAAATACTTTCCCATCTTGTGTTGCTGATTGAGTGAATACTGGGCACGTTCTCCACACATCCCTGCTAGGGATCCTCTGCTGTGACTAAAACTGGGATCAGTCATCATTTCCATAGGGAGCACAAAAGTCTTCTCTGCTGTGGATGCTTCATAGCACCTGTGCTGTGAAAACTTTCAGTTCCCACCTCCTGGTCCAGAGCTTTCAGACCTGGCAATAGTATCTTCCTTCATTATAGGAACTAAGGAAACAGTGAGCAGGACAAAGGGAGGCAGGTGACCCCAGTTTACAATTTGAAACCTGATTTTACCTTTGGTTATTCCATCTGATATAAATTCAGAGTAAATCTGCAAAATTTATATTGGCTGTGGTTGCAAATCAGGAGATCTGAGCTAGACCTATGATGTTGCTTGAGACAATTAGACAACATGTACAAGAGGCCAATGCTCCTGTGACTTTGATCACCTCTCTTCTAAGAGGTTCATCCTGTCCTGCCCTGGACCATAACAGAAAATTTGGAAGGTACAGGTTGCTTGGTGAGTTCCTGTCACTGCAGCTTCTCCTGCACCACCGAGAAAACCCTTGTGCACACAAGGACTTGATGATCTCAGAGGTCTTTTCCAACTTAAATGATTCTGTGATTCTGTGATCCTTGTTGCCCAGAGAAGCTGTGGCTGCCCCATCCCCAGAAGTGCTCAAGGCCAAATTGGGTGCCCCACTGAGCAGCCTGGTCTAGTGGAAGGTGTCCCTGCTCATGGCAGGGGGTTGAACTAAATGACCTTTAAAGTTCCTTCCAACCCAAACTATCCCGTGATTCTATGAAGGTAGGAGCAGTAATGGTTGGCTTTTAAGGTACACAACAAACCCAAATACCTACGTGCAAAGGACTGACTTGAAGTCCTGAGCTCCCCACTTGTTGCAGAGTATCTGCCCTCCCTTTACAGAATCACAGAATTTTTAGGGTTGGAAGGGACCATTGGAGACCACCCATTCCAATCCTCCTGTCGAGGCAGGATCACTTGGAGCAGGTGACACAGGAACACGTTCTTGTGGGTTTGGAATGTCTCCAGAGACAGAGACTCCACACCCTCCCTGGACAGCCTGTTCCAGTGCTCTGCCACTCACAAGGGAAAGAAGTTCTTCCTCATGTTGAGGCAAAACCTCTTGCATTTATTTTATGGCCACTGCTGCTCATCCTGTCCCTGGCCACCACCAAAAAGAGTTTGGGACCATCCTCTTGGCACCTGCCTTTGAGATATTTATATGTATTGATGAGATCCCCTCTTATCCTTTGCTGCTCTAGGCTGAACAGGCCCAGCTCCCACAGTCTCTGGGCTTGTTCAAAGCAGATGTTTCTGCAAATGACTCTGCCAACCTTGAAACCACAGCCTCCTGAAGGGCAGGAAACTGGGCCAACGGCCACCTCCCAGGGATTCCCCTGGATGGAAACCTGAGGAAATTGCCAAGGGGAACCAAACCAGCAATTTACAGTTTATGTCCTAAGAAGTTTTGCACAATCCACGGAAGGTGAGTGTTTCTTTCACAAACTGGAATGGCTCAAGATGTTTTGCTCAAGGACCGAGGACTTTGCAGAGAGGGACATGCTGCACATCTCCTCCCTGCTTCCTATCCCAATTCTATTGCCCTAGCACTCTGTGCGTGTTCAAATTCATAGAATCACAGAGTCATTAAATGGTTTGGGTTGGAAGGGACTTTAAAATCATCTAGATCCAAGCCCCTGCCATGGGCAGGGACACCTTCCACCAGGTTTCTCCAAGCCTTGACCTACCTGGCCTTGAACACTTCCAGGGATGGGGAATCCAAAACTTCTCTGGACAATGTGCTCCAAATTCATCTCACAGCTCTTACCAGGAGGTAGAGATGGTACTGAAGATGGATAAGATGATGCCAGACACATTATAACTGAACTGGTGGAGTGGGACTGTCTATGCCACAGCCAGATATGCACTGGCTAAAGCTCATTTGAGACACATATCAAACCCTTGGTGGAATGGCTGATCACACAAAAATCACAGTTTGTGCCTCTAGGTTTCTACTACATCCCAATTAATCACAGAATCATAGAATATCCTGAGTTGGAAGGGGCTCATAAGGATCATGGGATCCAACTCCTGGCAATGGTGCTGCTTGTCGGTCTTTTAGCACAGCCCCTCTCCCTTTGTACAGGTCTCAGAGAGGACATTGTTTCATGGAAAAAAAACGTGAAGAACAGGAGATCTGCTCACCCCAGTGCCCCGAGCAGCCCTCTTTGAACATGTGAGGGTGGTGAGGCCCTGGCACAGGCTGCCCAGAGAAGTTGTGGCTGCCCCATCCCTGGAAGTGTCCAAGGCCAGGTCAGAGACAAGGTTTGGAGCAACCTGGTCTAGTGGGAGGTGTCCCTGCCCATGGCAGTGAGTTGGAATGAGATGAGCTTTAAGGTCCCTTCCAAGCCAAACCATTCTGTGATTCTATGAATCATGCAACCACTCAGGGAATACACATTATTATGCACGAGTAGGTTTTTCACATACACACACACACATATGCTCAATGAGTCTGCAAGAAGGCCAAAAATATAGATGAAGATGTAGCACCAACCCATGGAGAACCAGTAAAGGGTTACATACAGCAAACTCCACAAAACAAAGCCACAATTAAAGCTTGTCCTTCACTGGGCTGCCAGTTGGACGGCGATGTCATCCCATGTGGCATCTTCCCAGCTATTTTCCAGCGAAGCATAGAGAGCACGCTTCACGTGGGGGGAGGAGGACAGAGCTCCTTTGTGTTGAGAAAGTTGATTGCTGGCCAAGGTCTAACGAACAGGGATGCTGTGTGTGTCCCAAGAGGTGTCCAGCAAACCACAGCACTGAGCAGCCCTTACGCAAGGTGGGATGACACAAGATCCTTGTTGGAGGCCTGGGAATCCTTCTCAGAGGTGTCAGAGGAGGAAAACTATGCTTCTTTTTCTCTGGAGGGGGAAGAAACAGGGAAAGGAGCTTTTTGGCTGGACATTTTGAGGTGTCAGCCACCCCAAGGGACACTGTGCTACGTGGGGAGACCATCTGGTTGGGACCAAACTGCTGCAGCTACTGCTGGGAGCTGAGAGGCTGTGGGAGCTCCTACCCCTGGGCTGTCAAGCTCATCCTCCTGCCAGTGACTGGTGACATCCCCTCTCCTCGGTTCTATCCCTGAGCAGGTGCTACACAACCCTCAGGCAAGAACCCTCGCGTTCATCTCTGCCTCCTTTCTCTTCTCCCCACAGCTGTGACCTGCTGGTGACTCCCAGCCATGAGGATCCTGCCTGTCCTCTGTGCTCTGCTCCTCCTGATGCTCCTGGGAGTGACAGGTAAGAAATGTGGAGGAGGAGGTGGAGGGTTTGTCCTTTGTCAGTATTTTGTAGGGAGGATTTGCCAGCTGAGCTGATCAGCCACATGTGAGTTCTCCTGGTGGCTGTGCCATCCTCCCTGGGGTCCCTTTCATCCCATACCTTTAAGGAAAGGTTCCTGCTGCAGGTTCTGCAGTTGGGACCAGAGCTGGAACCTTGTATTAAAGCTCTTGTGCTCCAGGGATGAGGTTTTGCCACCATTTCCATACCTTCTGTCTCTTGCCTCTCTGAGTCAGCAGCACTGGTCACAGCAGCCCTGCTGGAGAGGAGGAGGTGGGAGGAGGGCAGACCCTGCTTCCACCTTTGGATTCCTCTCTTGTTCCAGAAGTGAGGCAGCAGGCATGATGGAGAGCCTGTCCCAGAGCCTGCTGAGGGGTAGTATTGACCATCCCATCCAAGTGTTATAAACACCACCTTGATTTCTGCTGCAAACACCTGCTCACCATTCGTGGCAAGGGACAGGCAGGGCTGGGCCAATGTTGGCCACACAGAGGGGCTGTGCTCAGCACCTCAGCAGGGTTGTCCTGGAGGTCTCCTCTCCTGGTTCTCTGCAGGGCTGTCCCTGGCTCGAGGATCCCACCAGGAATGTGAGCGCCGCGGGGGCTTCTGCTCCCACAGGTCCTGCCCTCCTGGGATCGGCCGCGTTGGCCTCTGCTCTGAGCAGGAATTCTGCTGTCGGATGTAAGTTGGGGGTTGCTCAGAGGGCTCAGGGGGGTTAGAGGTGAGGCTGTTGGAGAAAGAGGGGGGCAATATGCAGCCCAAGGGTATGGGGACATCCCTGAGCCCTCACGGCTGCCTTAGCTGGGACAGGCACTGCCAGACCTTTCCTCCTGCAGGCGATGGTATCCCTGAGGGGCTGCTGGATTCCTGGTGCCAGTCTCTAAGACCAGCCCTCTCTTCATGGTCAGGACAATGCTGTGAGGAGGCACTGAGCACCACTGGGAGCAGTGACAGCCCTGGACAGCCAGACCACGATCCCATGGGAATCCCTTTACCCCAGTGTCCCCAATACAAGGTGTCGGTTTGCATTCTCACTGCCAAGATGTGTGTGTGTCCTCGGTGTGTATCTCTTTCCTCTGCCTGCAGGGAAGGGCAGAGCAGATGGGGTGAATTCCTGATAGACACGAACCCACAAACATCCCCCCACATCCACCTTCTTTCCAAGCTGGCCCCAACCACACCAGCATCCCACCCATGGAGGGAGGGGGGACACACATGACACCCACAGGAAGCCCAGCACCAGCCTTCTCTCTCAGCAAGGGCAGCCCTGCACCTCCCATTTGGGGCCAGAGATTGATTGGTTTCTCTGATCCCCCTAATTTTTACTGGTTGTCCCCTGGCTCCAAAGTTTGGTCAGGAGTCCTTGTGGGACACATGCTGGACACACACATTTGGGTCCATCCCCAGCTGTTGGGCTTGGGTGTGTGGCACTGTGGGGGACTTTGTGGGGTCCAGGGGTAGCTGGGGTTGGGGGAAGCCATTCTGCTCCAGAGGAAATAGGGACTGATGGCTGTGCCATGGGGCTTCTTGGGAGCTTGGGATTGAGTTAAGGGTCAGTGCTGGGAGGGTTTCAGACCTAGTTATAGGCTTGGGAGGCTCAGTTAGGAGCCCAGGTGGGTCAGCATTGTGGATGATCCTTGGAGCAGACCTATGATGCTCAGCTCAGGGGTGCCATGGGAGTGGTCCCTACACTGCCATGGGTCAGTCACCATGGGGGTTGTGAGGGCAGGGGACATCCCACTGCCCCCCAGCAGGGAACAGGGCAGACAGGGGGTGGGAGCAGCCTCTGCCTGGGGCTTTGGGCATCTCTGTGGGGATAGGCCAAGGCCAAGATGGGATGTCAGCTGTGGGTACACATCCAGGTCTGGATCAGCAGGGCCAAGCTGCCTCTCTGATGGGGTCCACCACAAGATCCCCAGGTGAAAGCAGTTCCCCTGGGCAGGGCTGGCCCCAGCCATGGCTTCCCTGCAGGGTGGACAAGAAGCCCTTTCCACACCATGAAGTGTCTGTGGCTCTGCTGGTTCTGGACTGATCCTGGGCCTGGTAAAAAACCTCCCAGGACTTTGGTCTACAAAGTCTTAGCAATGGCTGCCCAATCCTACTTGTCGTGGGTTACCCAAGGATTTCAAACCCTTTTTTCTCGAACTCCCCCCTTCACACAACCACTATCAGTCGAGAGAGGTTTTATCCAGACAAAACAGAGGCTTGACTTAAGGGATATAATACTAAGATTTATTACTAAAAAGATAAAAACTAAGAAATCACAAGCACTACACCAGTACTAATTAAACTTACTTATCTTATGAATAATATATACTACAACAGTACTGCTCAAACTTAGCTTATCTTATGGAAATAACATATACTATAACACTAATTAAACTAACTTATGAATAAAAAGAATATCAAGTTGTTATATACAATTTTGGTCTCTTTTCCTTGCGGGGAGTTGGACGGTTGGCCGGCTGCTAGATGTAACAAAAACATTTCTCTTAGCTTATTCCAGTCTAAGAGAAAGGTATCTTCTTTTGGTAAAGTATTTACAAAAGCATTTCTTTCCCTTCTGTATTAGTCCAAAGAGAAAGAAAGGTTCTTCC
>VYXB01006913.1:254079-275324 GCA_013397135.1 Pachyramphus minor | reverse complement strand
CCCGGCACTCACCAGCTCCTCCCACACCGAACACGCCGAAGGCCCCGCCGGGAGAAAGGCCGCGGGCGCGCACTGCGCATGCCCGGGGCGGGGCTGCAGCCGATCAGGAACACCTGCGGCACTAGGGCGCAGCGCCCCCTGGCGGGCTCCAAGCAGTACCGCCGGCAGCGCGAGTCGCGAGGGCCCCGCCTGGCGAGTTCCATCGGTACTGCAGGGGCGGGAATGGGATCCCAAACGGTACTGGGGGCGGGGGCGCCCCGAAGGCGCTTCCTGTGAAATTCCGCCCGATCCTGTGCCTGTTGAGCACAGCCCATGCGGCCCCGGCCTCGGCCCAGCGCTGCCCGCGTGCCGCCTGCAGCAGAGCCTGACGCGCCAGGTAAAGGCCAAGCGCTCCCTCCTGCCCGGGGAAGCTCTTGTTGCACGTGCTGCGAGGGACGCGCTTCCTTTCTCCCCTTTGCTGAGTCCTGACCATGGAAGCAATCGCCCACCCTGTATCCCAAACAGACCTCTCACCTCCCTCATGTGCACTCCAGGCAGAGCACACCCACGCCGTACAGGGTGCTGGCAGGTTACAGTGGCCAAGAGGTGACATGAGAGATCCAAGTTTGTGTCCTTGTGGTGACCACACGTTGCCAAGAGCAGCACTTGCGTAGCTGCACTTCGGGACTCACTGGCTGTGAGGGCTGTAGGGCACCCCCCGGTCCTTGGTGCCCCACTCTCCAGTAAATTACTTTTCCATGGTGTATTTCTCCACATGAAATGCAAACACCAAGTGATGGCTGCACCGCAAAGGTGTTTGTGAAACTACAGGCCTCTGTAACGGGGCCTGAGTGTGGGCCCTGCCAAGGGAACAGGCAAGGCCTCAGCAGCACAGAGCAGGTCGCTACTTTGCCACATTCCTCAGCTGCCCTGGCATTTCCTCACATTTTACTCCCACTACAGGCCTAAACATCAGCTCCAGTGCTGATAAAAGGTTCTCTTGAACAACTTTAAAGATGCAAGGCTTTGTGGCACAACTAAAACCAGGCCCTGGCCGACCCTGTTTGGTTTCAGATCCCATTATGTCCTGCCCTCCCCCTCAGCCCCAGAGAACACAAGTCTGCACCATTTACCTCACAAGCCAAGGCCCCAAGGCCTGAATGCTGCAGGCCCCCAGCGGTGGCTCAGGGGATCGTGCTTCTCCAGGCATCTTTGGTGCCAGCAGATCTTGTAGCTGTCGCAGCTGCTCCTCTGAGGACTTTTTCGTGACTCCGGATCTGGAGCTTCTAGAAGATCCTGGTTTTTCATTCCAGTGTTTCAACTCACAACTGCACTGCTTTTCAGACACTTCCCAACTGCCATTTATCAAATACTACAGCCAAGACATACCCTTGGCAGGACACAGCAGACAGCAGCTACCAGGAAATTCACTCAGAGCAGAGCAGCTCCATATTCCATGACTCAGCCATGCCTGATCTATGAGCAGTGTGAGAGTAACCCCTTTTACCAACCTTTTTGGATAACTGCTAACAAACATAAGAAGTGACAAAACAGGGACAATCACTTCTGTACCATCAAGAGTAAGCAGCCCCGAAGTGCAAAGCAAGCAATTCCAGTTCATTTTTTTAAGACAACTCAACTCACAATCCTCCCAGCACCACCACAACATCCATGGAAGCTGTATCCTGTAGCCGGATGCCGCAGCCTGGCAGGATGTGGAGAAATCCCACCTGGGACACCTCTGAGAGGAGTTCGCGTCCTCCCAGGACCACACACACCCTGAGGTGAGAGAAGCCACCAATGTCAAACACTTCCAATGCTCATGAGGCTGTGATACTGTGGGTTCCCACCGTCACTGGCCAGGTCAGCACCAATGTTCTTACAAGCTTTCCTGTAAGCCAGGGGTGACAGTGCTCCACAGCACCTGCATGCAAGAGAATTAGGGACATGGATAAATGCTGCAGACATCAGTAGTTTATTGGTATGTTTAGTCAAAACACATTCAGAATGGAAACTCAAAAGTAAAAATACTTTCCACCTGCAACAATTAAACTAGAATCTACTAGCATATAATGCTTGACACGTTACAGCAATAAAGATGGTAATCCACTGTCTTGAATACCTACTAAAGCCAAGATGGTCAGCCAAGTTTGTTGAAATGGAACCGTAATGACAAAATACTCCCACCATTCACAAATCAGCAACTAACAGTAATGGTCAGTGAATCCCTTCCTTTGCTCTAAGAGATACATTTACTATCAAGAGGGTCGAGAACACGTAAGAGTCCACAGTACAGCAGGTGAGCTATCACCATGTAAACTTCTCTGGATGATGTTCCAAGGGTTCGTGTCACTTAAACAAGAAGCAAGCCAAAAAGCGGAATGGCTCAGTGGCTCTTTCTACTACTCTGTTTTTGTTCTTGATTATTTCCAGTGCCATTTGCCATACAAATGAATTAGGTGGCAGCAAAACACCACAGCACTACAGAAGGAAAAAAACCCTCCAGGCTACACAAACCACACTAGTGGCAAATTGCTAACTGGTAACAGCAATTTGTCTGACGGCCTCAAACCTAAGGAGTGGAGTTGTGTGGCCAGCAGTTCAAGTACTACAGATTTCCAGGTAACAGCTGAAATTGCGAGACCTTCAACAAAAAACCTGAAATATGGAAATGCAAACTGGTAGAAATGCATCCCGGAAAAAAAAGCATATGAAAATAGTGCAAGACTTACCATGGAACACAGAAGACCTCAAGTCTGGCAGAGAACAGACAGATGCCACTCCACCTTGCCTAGCGTAACAAAAAATATGTGCAAAATCCTCCAGCTTACTGGAAACCAGCAAATGATTGCATAATCCAGAGACAGATTGCTAGGATGCCCTCTCTGCTTTTGTTTGAAATGGCCATTTTTATATTTGAGTGAGGCCTCCCGTGCTCAGCAGCAGCTTCGAGTGGTCACACTTTCGCACAGACGCGCCCCCCCCTTGCTCCTGACACCTCGGAGCCTGTGCCGGCCGCGTGCCCTGGCAGAGCCCAGCTGTACTCTCTGCTCCAGCTGCAGGTTACAGGAATGTGCTCCACAACATCAGCCAGGAACACAGCTCTCCACTGGAAAACCCACCAGTCAAACTGCAGAAGAGGAGGTCTCCTTGCTATCCTTTGCTCCAGAGCCACATCAGTGTCAACTTCAGTTGAGTTATGTGCAACATGAGTACGAGTTTTTAAAAAAGTGCAACTGGAAAATGCAAGAACTTAAGAGCTGCTGTTCAGTTCTCTGAAAATTGCAGTATCCCCGTTTTAGAAGCTCACCTTCACAAAGGATGCTCAGGTCTACCTACTAGGGGCTGGCCAGAAGCGTCCACTGTTCTGGATTGACTTCTGCAATTCACGTCCAAGAAAGATTGTAATTCTGCTTCCTTTAACTCTGACATTGATTAAAGAGAAGAGACAACCTGCAGTCTACTTGGATGCCTTCTTCCTCCCTTCCCCCCTCTGCAAAAACACAGGCGAACTTGTTAATTGAAGAGCAAGGTGGATGATCATTTTAGCAATGTTTACTCATTGTAAGATACTGCAATTTTTAATACAATTTTCCAATTATTTCCTTTAAATGCTTTGCAGCCACTTGGCTTTGCAGCACAGTACTTCATACACTATACTGTACAAAATCACCAGCAAGACTGGAATGATGTATTCATAGAAGGCACCATCATGCTTATTACATTACCAGAGAACTCAAATACAGTCAAGACAAGTTTCACTGTACAACGCTTCTCGAAGGGGAAAGGGGAAGGAGGAGTGTGTTGAGCAGCCATCCCTGCACTGAAGAGGGGCAGATAGAAAAATCTGACGTGAGCTATCAAACTTGTTGCGTACTCAGGGCTATGACTTGGAAACTCTGGGTTCTGGTTAGTTTACAGCTAAATGGATTCCTTCTGGAACAGAGGTGTAGTCTCGTTAAGGTTTGTGTGTGTACAGAGGTTGGTCACAGCAAGCAGAGCAGACGCCCGCACCGTTCCCCAAGCTATTCTGAGTCAGAGGATGAAGGCTTTCCCTCCAATGCCTCCTGCAGCTGTCAGTATAAATGAGTTCAGAGGACCCATTAGTGCATTTTGATGAGTGCGTAAACACGAGTTGGTTTGGAGCCGAGTGTTCTAAGAAGGAAAAAAAAAAAGGCAAGCTTCTCCAATTGCACAAATTGCACTATTTGTGTTTCCAACAGTAGTAGGTAGAAACGGCAACACTTACACAAAATGTGCAGCAGAGGGTTTTTGACTGAAAGGACCTGAATTATACTGGGCGTGTCCTTTAGTTCACTTTTGTTGCAGATAGTTAACCGGTCTTTTTTTTCCTTTTTTTTTTCTTTTCTTTTTTTCAGTCCTCAATTCTCCAAGTCTACATTTATAAATTAACAGTGTGACTCCTGTTGAGAAACTGGGGAAAGAACGTCCACTTCAATTTAAACTGGAAACCAAAGGATGCTTTCACATCAAAGAAATGATCAGAAGGGCTGTGTCACATTCCAAAGCCAAAAAAAATTAACGAGAATGCAAACACGATGGATAATGTACCACTGCCAAGACTGTCTGCCCCCAGTGGAGATCTCAGCGGCGCTGTCCAGTGAAACGGCCTTCCATCTGCCCGGTTCCTCGGCCAGAGCCCAGTTTCTGTGCCATGCCCCCCCTGGGGGGAGGTCCTCTTCCGTCCCGGTCTCTCATCATGCCGCCCCCCACGATCCCGCGGGGCCCGCCGGGGCCTCTCTCATTGCGGCGGAGATCCCTGCGCTCGTCGCCCCCGCCGCGGGTCTCTCGCTCCCGAGCGGCTCTGGTTTTTTTCTCTTCCACGTTCAGGCGCACCTCGCCCCGGAACATAATGGGCTTATGGGGAAAAGGGGTCAAGGCACACGTTAGTCACCAACCACGTCACACAGGCCACCGACACAAGGCACGCGAAAGCTCTGCCCGGCCTGCACGCCTCGTGCCCGGCACAAACAGCACCTGGTAAGGGGTTCCCTGCTGCACGCAGCCTTAGCCCTACACAACACCATTTTCACATTCACTTGGCATGCAACGAATAAAGTGCTTGTCTCAAGTAAAAGCAGGGTTGTCTTTAGCCTCTTTCACGTCCAGCTTTAGCCTTTTCACTTCAGGGTTAAGCTTCCTGAAGAACTCTCTACCAGGTCTCACTCTCACATTGAAGAAAAGGAAACTGCTGCTTTCTCCTCTCCAGTTCCTCGAGTGAAAACTGCAAATAACCCTGCTCCTTTCTCTCAGCCCAGAGTGCAGAATTCAGACATCCGGGTGATGCCCTTCGAAGGGTTACCTGCTCCACTTTCATCTCAAAAGGATCTCTAAGAGCAAGCGCTGAGCTCGGTGTGGTGTCTATGTGTGGAGGTAAGAGACCCAAATTCATATGATGCAGTTTGAGGAACAGTGGCACAGCCTTTGTGAGCTACACAGCACTTCAGACACAACGAGTATGACAAAACTGGTTTTCTTACAGCTGTTTTTTGAATGCCAGACCCAACAGCAATGTAATCTAGGATGGCCCACGTTACTTGGGGTTTCGGGCATTCGGTCCATCCCTGGAAGGGGAAGCTCAATGCCAATACTTACTTTTGCAACTAAAATTCGCTGGACCGGCTCAGAATCATCAAATACCACGAAACCAAAATTAGGCAGTTTTCCTCCCACTCCTTTAGTATTTATGCGAAGTTCTACCACATTTCCAAAGCCTGGGAAAACACAAAGGAAGAGGCACTTTACCAAAACCCACAGTGCCACCTGTACGAGCGCTCTGCTCGTTGCAGACCTCTGCAGTGCTGCACTGTGTGAAGGCCTCCCTGTGTGGCCCTAAGTCACTGCTGTGTGCCTTTCGTCTCAGTCTCTGCAGCTGAAATGACTACTTACTCATGAAGAACTCCTTCAGTTCACTCTCATCGATATCATGCGGCAAGTTCCCCACAAAGAGCTGGTGGCTGTCCGGATAGCGGATTATCCGACGATTATCCGACTCATTCTGTTCCATGTCCCCTCTCCCTGTGGTCAACAGAAGGAAGGTACAACCACTGGGGTTAGAAGATGTGCATACCTTTGGATGAACACATCTATGGACAGCATCAAGCACATTCACTCAAACCAGCCTGGACTTCAGATCACATTCCCTCATTTCTAGCGGAAGGCAGCAGGAACAGGCAGTAAGTTATCAGCCAAATAAACACAGGCCTGTCCAGGAGACACCTCTCATTAACAAGTCCCAAGCGGACACACAAGCTGATTCCACATTACCTGGTCGAGGTCCTCGGGGTGGGAAACCTGGTCTTTCCCTGGGACGCTGTTCACGAACACGAGGAGGTTGAGACTGAGATTCAGGTTTAGTTTCCACTCTTGGCTAAAACAGGAGAATGTGCATTACTTAACACTGGCCCAATAAAAACCAACCCAAACCCCCAAACTCACCAAAACACCCCCCCCCACAACAAAAGACGTGTAAGTGGCATGCACTAAACAAATTCCAGAAGATATACATCCATGTCAATGTGTTTGGGAATATGTTTTTTTCACCTCTATTAATTCCTCTGTACCAATCCAGGACTGCAGTGTTCAGTTATCTCTGTTAAAAGGTGCAAAGCAAACATCTCTCCACCAGAGCATCTCCCCAGAACATGGCTAAGGTGAATTTTCCATGTTTGACCAGGCATTGAGACCCCAGCGCTCCATTATTCACAAATCCCTCAACCTGACTTAAATCACCGAGGACAAGCGCAAACTTCACAGATTAGGAGGCAGTCCAAGATGAACACTGAGAGATGGGAAACCCACATTTTCTGTCCAAGTTCCTGAGGAAATATCTTCCTTCAGTGCAGAAAAACTATATGAAAACTACCAAAAAGAAAGAGGGGAACGAAAGAAAAGCCCTTGGAAGTGTAATAAGTATTTCTGATACAATAAAGCCACCTGAAATGACTACCCTGCTGTTCAACTTTCCTGATGTCATGACCATGATGCTCAAAGTACACCCTTCATATTCAGGTACTAGAACACCCATTCCATTTATTTTTTGCCAGGAAAAAATGCTTTTAGAGATAATTTGAGAAATAGAGACAGAACAATAAGAAATATTTCTATACAGACTGCTGGTCACTGAAGCAATTCTCAGCATTTTTAAAATTCCATTTGCTGTGCAACAGTTAAGCAGCTGCTGCTGCTGCTGCGCTGGGTTCTTATCTTAGAAAAACAAAATTATCCTTTGGAGCATAACAATACAGGACTAGCCTGCAAGTAAGATTAAGCACAAGGGGAACAGCTATAGGCCCTGCTGGGGAGGAGTAGTTTATGTTAAACATCTCCCTTCTTTTCCTTTAAGCACTCAAGACAACTGGCAGTTTCAGCCAGACAGTACCTCCCAGGGGGAAAAAGACTGGATTCTACAGGAGACATGCAGGTATTACACATCAAATGAATGTTTCAGCCCTCCTATCACTTGTGCTGTACACAGCTAAGCCTTATTCTGTCCTTAGAATGCTTCTAGGATCACTTCTTCAATTCCAAGAATAAGCTAGAAAAATCAGCCTTCCTGTTAAATCTTGTTCCATTATATTTCCTCGTGGGTCACTGGAGCTCCTCTGCCATCTTTTACTCACACATCTTTAATGTAATATAAATTATACCTCAACACCAGAATTTAATACATTCAGACTCCCATTCCTTAGATACTTAGTGTCGTCCTATTAAATCCTGAGTAACAGTTAACTTGTACCTGCTTGCTTTGCATTCCACTGAACTTCTCATCTAGCACACAAACAGCTAATCTCATGAATTGTTTTCTAATCAGCACCATGCCTTTCTACAGAGGAAGACTGCCTCAGTGCTCCCTGGTGCCAAACTGTGCTCCCCAAAACACTGCCATTATGAGCAGCATCCCAAGATCCCTGATCAGGGCTGCCACTCGCAGCCCAAGCAGCAGCCAACTGCAACTCACATCTGCCAGCACAGAGTGCACACAAAGACACGCAGAAGGATTTCTACAGACAGCTACTAAAGGAGCCAAGTGCCACAAACCCCTGCCTGATGGAGCTCTGACAACAATGAAGGGAAAGGTGTCTCTTCTCTTCAGGAGCTCCTGTGGGGAGGGAAAGGGACTCACCCCTTCTGAGCCAGAAGACAAAAAGCAGGGAGCACTCTGCCTCCCTCTGCACCCCTATGACAGCTGGTATGTTAATAAAAATGGGAGATAAAAATACCTGAAAATGCTATAAAGCAAAGTCCCCATTTATGAATGCGGGCAGGTTGATTTCTAATCATCCACAATTAGAAAAAGAACAAGAAATGCTGACCTGCTTCACTCCACAGCTGTAAATAAACAGAACTGAACTGGTTTATATCCAGCAGAGTACATGTGCAGTCCTCGGAGGGGTTCTCAGATAACACTACACGTGCTGTATTTTTAACTTGATAGAAGAGGGGGGGAAACTGGAATGACCTGGAATGAAACTGGAATGTGCAGAAATGGAACTGCACAGAAAGGAATGAGCACTTACCAACTGCTTTGTAACATCCCTGATACCAGCTAGAACAGCCTTCCAAAGGAGCCACCCACCCAGCAATGCATCTTCTGTCCTCGTTTACATGCACACTGTCTGCCACTAATGGATCCATGAGAACAGGAAAAATCTGCTCCTGATTTGCAGCCCCTTTCAGAAATGGTTCAGGTGCCTTTCCTACCAGATATGTGTCCCATTTCTGAAACATGTGCAAGAAAAGGAGCTCAGAACTGAGCAGTGCTGGCTGCAGAAGAGCTGAGTTGAAATGCCTGCCATGTCAGTATTGTTCAGAAGCCTCCACACAGGACTACTTGAACATAAAGTCACAGCACAAGTCATCTAAAAGGCACAAAAGCACGACAAGCAGCAGAGGCAACACGTATGAGTTCAAGGGACATCTGTGAGCTCTCTTCTGCTCTCAGGCACACATCTTTTGAAATTATTTTCGTAGGCACATTACAAAAATCCACCCTCTCTGTTGCAAATACATTAAAACCCATTTTGGTTTTGCATAAGGAAAATCTATTCTGTACTACAAACCCCACAGTTCTTACAGGTTAAATACCACCTAAGTGTTCAAAGCCCCGTTTAGGCTGATGAAGACAGACAGGCTTCCCAATTCATTACACAGCCATTATCTGATGTCCATGACAGTCCCAGAAAACCCAAAAGCAACACCATACAAGGTGTTGGAGTTTGTTTGGGTTTTTTGTTTTGTTTTTCCTGTTTTCTTTTTTTACATGCATTTGGCTGAAAGCCAAATCCCAGACAGGTTCCTCTCTGTCAGTAAAAACTTGAGAAGAAACCAGTGCAAACCCAACAGCTGCAGTAACTCAGCTGCTCTACTGAAAACTGAAGTCTTTTAAAAAGGTTGGACATGGGCTCCCATGACATACAGCGCTCAGGCACAGTGTCAGGACCAGAGGTTAAAGGACACGTGTTTTCAGGATTTTTGTATTTCAGGAGGAAGCTGAATTGAGAGTCTCAGTGTCTCACATCAACTTGCCACGAGCAGGACATGAGCTATCACCCGGTCAAACTTTCTTTCCTCTTTCCCCTCCTCAACCAGGCATCACAGGAATGGGAAGATAGCATTGTCCTGGCAAGGAAATGTGAATCCTTCCATTCCCCACACAGTCATAAGTTGGTACAGGGTTCTGTGACAAGCTAATTACACATGGCTAATGAAATCCAGCATATTTCTGTGGATGTTAGCCTTGCAAGGCAATCTTGCACCCCAGAAATGGTGCTATCTGTTTTTACTGCTGAGGCAGTTCCACCAAGGCCCTTTTCAAACATACTTCAGAAAACTAACATTTAGTGGGGAATTGGTGTTTTGTTTCCCCCTGTAAACCAAACCATATCCCATTAACACAGGTAAAAAAACCCTTCAGTAGTGATTTCCTGATTCCATATGACCAATTTTAACATTACCACCACCCAAAGTTACACCTGTTACGTGCACGTGCCTTTGCTTGCGACAAGGAGGTGAGTGCATTAACATTTAAGACACAATTAATTTGTGCAATTTAAGTCAAACAAGTTGATCTGTTAATTTAAAAAACGGAAGCAGTTTGCAGAAGTAATGAGACAATCCAAGGTGTTCACAGATGGGTTACCTGTGAGACTGGTGCTTTAACATGGGGTGGAATTCCAGAGGAAGAAACAGTACCACTAGGAGGCAGGTTTTTACTGGTCACTGAAGCCCAAGAGAAAGCCTGCAGGAAATGCAACAAACCTAGGCTACTAATCATGGCAAACCACTGACATTCCTACAGGGAAACTTGTCTGCTGAAAATACACTTTTGGGTCACATCTGACTTTAAAATCATTGTTGTGCAAGCATTACAATGGAGAGACAGGAGGATGTGCAGTTCTAGCTGTCTGTGGACTTTGATGGCGTGGAGCAAGTGTGTACTGTGCTACCTGAGTGAGCCCCGTTCCCTCAGCATGCCCAGATCACTGCTTTCCATGATGTAACCAAACCTAGGAATGAAAACCCTGGAGTGGTAAGTGTCTTCTGCACGAAGAAAGACAGTGGATGCCAGAAGTTACAAGTGAAAAGGCAAAAGAGAAAAAGAATTGGGAAAAACAGTATGGGAGACATGCTGGAGCTAGAAAATGATCTTGTCCAGCTTTCACTGGCTCTCCCAGCACTTCCAAACCTCCCAAGTGTCACCACAGCAGATGATGCACAGCGTGCACTGTGGTTTTTAAGATCAGCCATCTCGCCCCTAGAGGAGACAGTCAGTGCCCCCACTCTGATTTTGAACCCACAGAGCCAGCAATTTTGCACCTGTCGCTGTGTTGTGTTTTTTTTCAAGGAAGAGCAGTGGTTCCCACTGAAGGAGATTTTTGGTGGTGGTAGCTCGAGGTGTTTTCTTAACATATGTTAACTCCACATTTAAAAATGTCTACACATGCATAAAACCACACACACACACTTTACAAGCAGAGCATAAAATTTACAATAGGTGATGAACCGCACTTAGAAATAACATTTTTTCCTTTTTTAGCGAAACTTCACGTTTTTACACATTCAAGGTTCATGTCTAGCTGTCATACAGCATGACACTAAAGAGAGGGACCAGTATGGCCACTCAAAAAGGTAAAGCTCAAAAGCAAATTTGTTTTATACCATCTGCACCCAGTAGCACAGATATGACTTTTAACTAACCTTTGGTGGTTCTTGTGGTAGTGAAACAGGTTCTACAGGAGGTGGAGATGGAGATTTCTCTTCTAGCTCCTCAAGGGTCTTTTCTTCTACTTCAGCTTTCAGCTCCTCAGTCTTTGTTTCAGATTCCAATTCTGGCTCAGGTTCATGAGACGCTTCTTCCAGTGCCTCCTCTATCCCATTGCTACAATAATCAAATGCATTTGATGAGCTTTTCAACTGCTTTTTGTTCTATGACTTTTTGTAAGCCATGCTGTGGTAACAACTGGTATTAAAAAGATCACTGATGCACTCAGCAGACATTGTCTACTGATGTCATAACTGGTTTTTTTTAACAAGGGAACCAGGAAGTCATTTCTGGCCCTTATGAAGCCATTCCTACATTGTAAAAAAAGCACAACGTTTTGGTGGTGTTTGTTTGTGAGGGTTATTAGTGTGTCTGGTTTTTGTAATAAAATGTATTTTTCTAATAAAATCATTATTTTTTTTCTTTAAATTTGTCCAGATTTGAAGACACACAGGACAGAGACCTATTCTTCCAATACAGCTGTAAAGCAACTTATCCAAAAGTAGATCTTCCTCTCAGTTTCAAGTGATACCCAAATTTGAGGAGTAATACTCCTGCTCAGTGCAGGGGGGTTGGACTAGATGACCTTTAAGAGGTCTCTTCTAACTCAAACTATTCTGTGATTCTATGAACCACCCTTTGTCAGCTCTTCACATGAACTACATCACATCACCTGACTGTTCTAAGTCTGAATAACCACAATGCCATTAAATGTGTACATACAAGTGGTCGCTACCTTTTCACCTCTCTTTTGAAACCAGAAGCAAAAATAACTAATTCACATAACACCCTCCATTTCCTCTTTCCAATAAAGAAGCAATGTTTCAAAATAATGTGACACTAATGTAACACACACCCCTGTATCAAGTGTATTTTCCTGAACTACATGTTAAATCACACCCAGAATCCAAACCCAAAGCAACATCATGCAATAGAAAGGACTTCTTACGTTACAGGATGGTTTTCATAGTAAGTACTGCTTGCATTCTCCTGCACAGGTTCAGGTGATGGTTGTCTTTCCTCTTGCTCTTCTTCCACCTCTTCCTCAGACTCTGACACAAAAACAAAAACTTCATTATACATTTCTGCAAGTGTACACAAGCTGCACTCAAATAAAAGCATATTAAAATAGTACCAATCAAAATAAAGCTTCATCAACATGAAATAAATAAAATTAGCTGCAAGAAAAGATGAAAGACCCTTCCTCTCATTCAAGAGGTTTGGTTGCTTATGATTTTCACAAAAAAGAAGAAGCTGGAGACAGCTGTGCACACGTGCCAGAGGAACAAGAACCACACAGACTCTACTTGTACAATTCTTCTCACCTTCGTCAAGTTCTCCTTCGGAATCCCCAAACACTTCATCTTCATATCTGAAGATATCATTATGGACATAGAACTTGTTTGGAACAGATCCCTGTAAAAGAGCAACATGCAGTGTTTAGCACATACAGATTATTAGCAGTGCACAAGAAGGATGGATTAGAGGTAAGCTGTGGGTACACAGCAACATTTGGCAATAGGACTTTGTCCCTACAGTTGTTTTGCAAGCAGTACCTCCTCCCTAAGTAACACAACTGGGCAGTAACTTCTGCCCAACTGTGACACTCGTAGTGACAGCCTCCAGACCAAGTTTTAAAGCCAGATCATCTCTTTTGTCCCAATGTGACAAACTGTAGCTACAGGCAGGTTTCCACCATCACTATTTGAAGTTTAACACAATCTCACACACACTTACTTCTGGGGCAAGCACAAAAGTCTGCATGAACTTCCTCATGGGCTGCCCATTGTTTGAGAGCTCCCCCATGACCTGCACGACCACGCCGTCGCTCAGAGTGGCGTGAGCGTCCACGTGACGGATCTTGGTGTGGCACTCGCTGAACTGCAGGGACATCACCTTCTTGTGTATCTCCTAGGAATGCACACACACACTTCAGCTGCAGGGAGTTTTGTACAGAGCTTCTGAATACCTTTGAAACACCTGAGCTGGAACTAACACACAGGCACTCCCCTGAAGCTCAAAAGGTAAATGCAGGAACTAAGAAGTATCTTTCACTGAGAAGAGTCTACCTGAGCTCATCTAACTTCTAATCTGAATTTTTCCACAAGAATTCAAATATTTCTCAGAGTAGTCAAACAGCATACAACTTGCTATCCGATTTTTTCAGCTGCTTTAAAGCCAATGACATATTTCACAGCTTTTGTTTTTTAAAGGGCCCGTGAAAGGGACAGGATTTACCTTGTGTTAAAAAATAAAGAAAACCCAAAAAAATCCCAACAACAAAACCACCCCAAACCAACCCTCTATTCATTGTCAAAGTACCCAAATGTCACAGGAGGGGGGAACACCTGCACTGCAAAGATTTTAGTGCTGCTAAATAAGCCACACTGCTCAAAGACGTGGCTGCCAACCAACAGATGTCACTAGGTGACAGACATTACTGTGATAAAGAGGTACAACCAAAGCTGCCCTCACTTCACTTCTTCAAAAAGTTATATTCCACTTGAACAAAACTGCAGCCACAGAAGAATTTGCTGCAATTCACAAAGATCAGTCCCTTTCCCAAGGAACCACTTCTAACTGAAATAATATACATCAACAGCACAAGTCTATCAGGTCCTCTTGATTTTGTTTCCCATCCCAAAGGTATTTTCTGCAGCCCAGATGCAAAGCTGATGAATCAAACATGACCCTTAGTAAAAGCAGAAATAAGCAAACAAAAAAAGTCAAGCTACCAAATTCCTATCTGTCTCTGAACAGGAAGCAGTACCAAAATACATAATTTATCAGATAAGAAAGTCAAAGCCACTGGTAAAGAAACAATCTGATTTATTCTGAACATTAATGAGGATTACATGACTGATTTTGACACTCACAGCTTGACCATACACTGCCTCTTGTGGTTTCCCGCTGGCATCCAGTCCTCCATGCACATAAGAAGAATTCCTGCCATAAAACCTGCAAGTGAAGAGATGTGAAGGTCATAGAAGTGAAAAAAAAAAGGGAACCAAATCCAACAAGTATTTTAGCCAAAAGCTGTATGCTCAATGCTCAAGAACTGGATACGATTCAACCAAACTAGACCAAAACCTCTGGGACTCTTCTGTGCAGAGGTGCTGTTAGTGACACTTGTGCCACCCTTCAAGTGGACAGAGGATATTCCTGAGCAGAGAGTATCACCTGCACCAGGGGAGCTTGTTCAGGAGTGTCTATTCAGCTTCCCCAACCTCAGCAAGGATTTCTGGAATCTGTCCACATTACCATTTTATCATCTGAGAAGCAGCTCACTTTTCCACAGGGGACACACCGTGATAGCATGCCATATATCTGTATGATCAGACTTGGTTCTAGAGCCAAGGAATTTTCAGTAAGAGTTAGTCGGGTACATTCCCTCCCATACTCAGAAATTAATGTGCAATGAACAGTACAGGCTCTTGTTCAAAAGCAGAGTCCCTTAGAGTGTGGAAGTGTCACCTGTGCAGGAAATCAGGAGCTTTGTTCAGCAGGGTGTAGTACTGTCTCACGAACTCCCGCCCTACAAGCAGGGGACTTGGCTTCTCCATCACCATTTCTTTGGTACACAGTGTCAAACGCTGTAATCAAAAACATTCACCTTAGTTTGAACATTACAGCTTCCATACAACTTCCATACATCACAGCCTCCCCATAACAGGATGAACACAGAGTTATTAGAGTTGAAACAATTCTGTGAACAGGGACTTAATTCACTAGAAACTACCCACCAATTCAGGACACCCTCCCAACCCTCATTCAATTAAATAAAAAGATTTCAGTCACTTCATGTATTACTGTGATGAGCAGGGAACAGTGAATACAAAGTCCCTTACAGCACAGGTGCTTAAAAAAAACCAAACCTCAACCAACCAAGCAACAACCCTGTTAAAAACCTCTTGCACCATTTACTTAAGCCTCTGGCGATAAACTGATGAGCATTTAAAAATCTGAGTTGCACAGTGCTGCAAAGCAAACAGGAATACACTTTCTTAAGGCAGGTGGTACCATTCCTTCCTCTTAAAGCACATCTGCTTCAAAGGTTACTGTCACATCTGTAACATGAAGACAGGAGCACCAATATTCTGAAGCAACTGTGTGGGCTGGATTCACATCCTCTGAAGACTTGGGAGGGAAACCCTCAGTCCTCAGAGATGACTGAAATCTTAGATACTATTTGTCCAACCAAACTGCATTTCACATTTGTCAAACAATAATTGTAAATAGTTGGAAAGGACTTCTGTGGATCAGCTGATTCAACCTGCTATGCTCCCACCCAGCCACACTGTCTTGTAGACCATCCATGTCACAAAACGATCTTTAGTACCTTGGAAGATATTTTGATGGTTTGTCAGCAGCCAGCACATTTTTTTTCCAGCTCACTTAAAACTGCCAGTGTCTCCAATCATGACATTCCCTCCAGTTCTCACAAGGAAGGTTAATCTACTTCCCCTCTCCAAAAACTAATGTGTAGGCAAGGCAGCAGGCAAAAAAGACCAAGTCAAAACCCCAAGCTTCCAACTTCAGAGATAATCCTAGAAGCAGATTTTTGGGTTTTTTCACCCAAATAACCTTGATCCATCAATCTACGCCAAGGGCCAATGCAAAGGACTGTTTGCAATTACAGCCAGACAGGACATAAAGCACATGAAGTGAAATTGTGAGATTAACCTCAGCTCAAGAAGGGCCTGTAATAAAGGTAAAACACACACAAGGAACAGTGCCACAAACATGCCATATCCTGTATCATAATGGAACTCAAAAGGAAAAAGCCTAAATATGTAGCTCAAATAGTTTATACTTACTAGTCAGTCCAAATAATCTCACCCCAGCAATCCCAGACACAAGACAACACCAAGAACTGTTGTCAAGAATACTAAGGGACATCAGAGGTTTGAGCCCTGAGCATGTTCAAATGTGGAACAATGGAAAGAAAACAAAATCTGAGCAACTTGAGGATCTTCCCAACATGACTCATACTATAGCAATGGCAGCACATGGGAATTTTACTCAGAAACCAGCCTTAGAAGAACAAGGACATCTCACTTTCTACAGGTGAGACTATTATTTTTTTTCATCCCCTGCCCCCCAAGCAGATGGTGAACACAAAATTGGTAACAGGATCTTCACCACAAGTCCTTGTGAGAACACACAAGGATGGAGCTCCATCATGGTTTTTTTTAAGAACCTATTAAAAAGCAGATGATAGCCACCACACATTCTTATGAACATAGCAATAAGCAAAGTACATTTGTTAACAAATTGCTAGCATACCTCAAGGAACACTGAAAATGCCCCCAGGGACAAAAACATAACAATCTGTGACAAGTCATTACACTCCATGAGATCTGTATCACACTACATCTTTTCTTCACTGGAAGCTGTCCTATTTCAGGAAGGGCTGCCAAAACCTTTCAGAAAATCTGGAAGAGGCAGGAATGCAATGATCACACACAGCCAGTTCTTCCCTACCGACTTCAAACAGAAGTTGGTTTTAATGCTCACAGACAGGAGCACTGTGCCCCTCTTCCATGTTTCCAGTGACAGTATTATCAATTTACGTCACACAGTCACAGTATTTTACAGGATGCCTCTACAGTTCCTCACCTGTCTCAGTATTACTTCATTCTCTCTTCAGAGATCTCAGGAGGGGCAGCAGAGGCTTAATGAACTGTTCAGGTCTCCCAGGTCATTAAAAGACAGTAAAATAAAACAGCAGGTACTCCTTGATTAGCAGCATGGGTGCCATGAAACCAGGTTTCTGAAAGATTAAAATCTCCATGTGTCCCACTTAGTAAAGCACCTCCCTAAAGTCAAGGACCCAAGTCTTAGCAGGCCCAAGGGATTTGGAGGTAAAGGCACCACTGAAATTTAAGCCACACCTCAGGGCATCCTCAACAATCTACATAGGCCAGACTTACAAAGAACTGTATCTTCACAACTTACCAGGCACCAAGGGAAGCCCCACCAACACATATACTCTATAAAAAGCATACTTGCCATTTTCTTCGGTACACACTCAAGGAAAACTGAATAACAGCTAAAAAAGAAGAACCTGAGTGCTCTTCTCACTTGAATGAAACGAGCCACATTCTCAGATCAGCCTGAGCAGCCATTGGGAAAGTGTCTTAATGAGAACTTATGGCTCAAGGCACTTGTGTACACAGTGGCCAGAAACAAAATACTGAAACTGGGATGGCAATCACCAGAAACCAAATCCATTTATCTGCTCCTTTCTTTATAGTGCCACCATCCAAAAATCCCTCCATTGTGCACATGACTAAATAAGCCACACACACAGAGTAACACAAACAGCCCTGCAATTGCTGCCCATCCACAGCTAATCCTGCCCATGTCGGGCTGCCATAATTCATTGACAGATGTAATTTCCACCCTTTCAGTACTGCTGGTTCCTGTGCTGCCAGGAAGGCACACAGGACTTGCAGTGTGTTCTCGATCCAAGGAGAACCAGCAGCCAGAACCAGAGCCAGAGAACGGGACAGATCTTGCAATAAACTGGCAAACTGGAAGACTAAATGAAACATGCAATCTCTCTCTTCCCCTGACAAGACTGAGAGGTGAGGGACCCAAAGGACCCAACTCCAAAACTGAAGGAGCACACACATGTGCCAGTGCAATACTTCCTGCAACTTCAATAGGTGTGACACAAGTTCAGAACAACAACTTTACCCTACAGGTGGGATTTCTTTCAAGAGAACAAAAACAATGGGAGAACTGGCAGAGACAGGAATTATTAGTTATTTGCAGGCAAAGATAAGCAAACGAACAAAAGCAGAAAGGATATTTTCCTCCAAAGAGCAACTGCAGAGTAGTGCTGAGATTTATTCAACATCTTTGGATGGCCGTGACAAATAAAGCACAAAGTCAGCCCTTGCAAGGAGATGAAACTGCTGTGGGCTGAAGGGATGACACAGGGCTCACTCACATTACGATCACTGTGCTGAGGCACAAGAGAATCAACTGCTGCAATAATCTCTCCCATCCTCACTGAGGTGAGAGCATGCAAATTCATTCAGCCTGAAATCATCTTTATACACTGTGTTTGTTCCTACAAGTAAATAAAAAAACCCAACCAAAACCCAAGCCCAACTGATCAGCCCTCAGTTTGCACAGGGGGGCAGCAGCAGCTCCTGAAGGAGCCCTGCAGTGAGCAGTCAGTGTGCCCTGGCACACACTGTGCTCAGTCAGCAGCTCTCGCACTGGAGAAGCCTCTTCCCCCATAATACACGTAAACATTCCCGTTATTCTTTCCCCTGCCCTGGAGAAAGAAGAGATGTGACCAGTCTCTGTGACAAGGCACTGTTACCTGAGGCAATGACTGAGCTACTGAATGGTGCCTACGTGCTCAAATTTAGGTATCCAGAGAATAAACTTCGGCACAAAGTCTCTGGCTGTGCCCAAAGAGGTGTTCAAAACCACTTCCATCCTGTTTCAAGACAGACCAACAACAGTGATGCTGAAAGGTTGAACTGAGTTCTGACAGCAGCTCAAGAAAGTGTCACCTGAAGCTGAAGGTAACCTCCATCAAGACAAACTTCTAAGCTTTGTGAGGGAGACGTGGGCTCCACCACTTGTTTCAATAAAAAACTATAAGCAAGTAGAGTGTTTTGTTTTATTGACAAGCAAATTTTACCCTCTGAACAGTTCATCCATAGCATTTGTCCCTAACTAAAGACACAAAGACATCAAGCTGCACTTTTACATAAATCTGCAACAGTGTGGCTCCTGTCCAAGCTGCTGATCAGCTTTGAATTTACCACTTAAACTGAAAATAAAATCGTGTAAAATGTTCTTGCAAATCAGAAAGTTGCTCCCGCACCATAAGCAAACTAAGCAAAGCCACAAGAGAGACCGTGCCACTTCCTACACCACAGGAGCTCAGGGAAAGCTGGCATCTGAACACAGTCCTGCAGAGACTGGTGGGTACCCCATGTAAAAGTAAAGTTAGCATCATCTGCCAGGAAAAGAATCCAGAAAGAGCAATCAGAAGTCCCCAACAGCCCATTTCAGCACTGAAAGCACCTTCCCTCTGTCATGGCCTGCAAGGTAAGATCATCCTCCACCTGCAGCAAGGCCTGGCAGAGCTGAGTAATCTACCAGATTCCCTTTACTTTATGATCTCCTTTCCCTAATCTGCTACCACCCGAGCTGGCTGAGCCCCAAGGCACAGCGTGCAGCTCTTTCAAATCATGCTGTCCTGCAAGGTTGGTTTGGTTTTGGTTTGTGGTTGGGTTTTTTGGGAGGAGTTTAACAGCACCCTGTATTTTAGACTCATGACTACCATAGGGGACCAGCTTCCGGGCAGTTCAGCTGTGCCATCCAAAAGGGCCAATACCCACCCGAACTGCAGCAACAACAGTGACCTGTTCTGGGCAAGACACTCCATCTCTATGTATGTTATCATCCAACACCAGGTTCAGTGCTTTTCTTCTAGTATCTCATCAGATACATCTACTAGTTTGACATATTCATCTTTTCACGCGTTATTTGAGCTGCAGTGCAGTTCATTTGCCAAACACTCTCAATAGCAATGATATCCAGTACCACAACTGCTACAACAGAAGGAAGACTTAAATCCAACACTGTGTGTTTAAGGTACTGTGTTTCCTCAGCACATTTCCAGTGCTGTGAAATAATCCTAAGTGTGAGAGTAGATGCCTAATTTGAAACCTTGGTTCCATGAAGGAAAAAGTGTTATTCCCACGGGCACCAGCAGCCAAGCAGATGGGCGGCCAGCTCACTCGGTTTTCTCTTCAGTTTAAGCCAGTTTTCACAGAAAAGATGTCACAACGGACACAGAATGCCTCCTTAATGATAAATCAACTCCAGGAGCTAAAGCAACACCAGTTTGTCAGCAACTACAACTTCTCAGCTCAGAATCCAAGTTGACAAATCCAGTACCCACCTGCAATGCTACAGTAACAGACAAAATACCTCAAGAAACCTGGGTAGGGATAGATATAACTTACCCTATTTCTCAACAGCTCAAAAGCACCTTGGGTATCTTTACACTGCTTTCTGTACCAAAGCAGAACATTTGCACACTAAACTTGAAGTATCTAGAACATAGAGAGGGCTTGGGATTGCCAAACCAGCATGGAAGGCTACAATAACAAAATTTATATGAATGACTAAGTCTTTCTAGTTGAAATCAAACAATAATCTCATACCCTGTTGTTCTCTCCTGTGATAGTTCTTTCATGCAATGGTACTTGGCACCAAGCTCAAGACCCAGGTACACCCAGCTACCCAAGGGATTTAAAAGCTTTGTGCTCCTGGGCACCCACACTGGAGCTGCAGTGACCTCTGAGGGGAAGGGGGGCAAAAGCCTGAGAACACACTGAGCTCAGCTCAGGTGACAAATGAGAGCAGCTCGGAGAAGATCCGGCTCTGCAGAATAAAAGGTGCTCAAACAACTTCTGCCATATTACTCTGCGTGAAAACAGAGCAGGCCAGGTTATGAGTGGGGAAAGGGGAAGCGGAGAAGGGTGAGGTCTGCACAGCTGGAGGAACCCTGAGAGCCAGCGCTGCCATGGCAGTCCTAACTTGCAGGAGAGCAGAGGGCCCGCCGAGCCGCGGACGGGAAGCTAAGGTTGGCTCTGCAGTCCGAGCGAGGCCGGCGGAGCGGCCCCCTGCCCATGCCGAAGCCCACACACCTGCGGCGGGCCCTGCACGGCGATCGATTCCCACGGCGAGCCGGGAGAGGGACCGCAGGGCCCAGCGCCGCAGCCCGCATCGAGCACCGCGGGCTTGGGGGGCGCCTTTCCCCGGCGTCCCCGCGCCGCCCGGGGCGAGGCGGAAGAGCCGCCAAGGTGACGGCGAACAAAAGCCGCCACCCCCCCAGCCCCGAGCGGGGCCGAGCCCGCGGGCGGGTCGTGCGGCGCAGGGCACGGCGGCGCTCCGGGGCGCTGCTCCCTTCGCCCTCAGCCCCGAGGCCGCCGATCCCCTC